>OMLJ01122771.1:1854-16775 GCA_900302595.1 Gadiculus argenteus | reverse complement strand
CATTCTGCATCAGTTGACGACATCCTGGAGGAAGAGGAGCACTACGCCGACCAGCTCAAAGAGTACCTCTTCTACACGGACGCCCTCAGGTGTGTATGGCAGGCTGCTGTGTGAGGAGGTACTGAGCTACCTACCAAGTCAGCACCACATCAACACTCAGCCTACAGCACCACCAAACGCTGCACTCCCTCTAGTGTCTGCTGTTGGGAGTTCACCACTTTGTCATGGAAGTGCTTAAAACCTGGAAAAGAAACTCCAGTCCGCAGTACTCAGAGTATCGATTGTCCATTCTAACAGCTGAACGTGAGCTGCAGGACGTACTCATGAAGTTAACTGAAGTTAAAAATTTGTCCCGCCCCTTCAACGTGTCGTGTTCACCTGCCCACACACGAGCGAGCCTTCCCAGAATCCAGCACACTTTCAGCACACCTCAAATACAAAATGAATGGGAGGCGAGGGCACCACTCGAGGACCCACGTTTGCTGTTAAGTTCAAGTTAAGTTGTTAAGTTAATTGTTTATTGTGAGCTGCTCACTCACAACATGACCAAAACAGCATACAGCAAGAATGAAGACCTGCTTTTAACAGTAACATGGTCAAAAACCTGTGTATAGACCCCTTTGCAGTCTACGTCACACTACTACGTCACACGTTCTACTGCGCATGTCATTTGCAGAAAGCGCCTCAGTGCATCAGTGAGCTACAGCCAAACCAGCATCATGTCTTGTTGTGCAGTCGGTCAGTGAATCATTTTGATAAACAAAACAAAAAGCTCAAGTTTGACAGAATACTGTCAACTCGCACCCCTTTCTAGGCTAACCGGAGACGTCTTTGGTTGCAAGCCATCAGGAGAAGCGACTGGAACGAGCAAATGATAAAGAATGCACAGCTTTGCAGCACTCACTTTCCTGTTATTAACAGGTTAAATAGTAATGGCAAGCAAAGCTAAGATTTTTCAGAAATGTTATATTAATTTAAATGACTTACCCAGCCATGCAGGTGCAGTTAGCGGTCAGAATGCAGTTGTTTTTTTTGTTGATGATGACCCAGACCTTGTACATCAATGTCCTCTTGCCCTGTCTTTGGCTGGGCAGCACCTCAGTCTTAAGAGCCATAAAGTTTTCAGTGTCGTAATCATTCATGTAATAGTATGTAATAGCATGATTGTCAGTAACGTAGCCGTAAGCATTCAGAGTTGTGTAGGACTTCTTCTCGTTGGAATATGAGTGTTGATCAGGTATGAATGGATATCCGCCCACTGCAGACTGGGCCATTTCGTCTCATCATTAATCCACTCACCCGCGCCTAAAGCATGTGGGTCACCCAGCTGGATCCCATTCACCAACGTCGATTTCGAACCATAACTTTTTTTGTCACTCAGTGACAAGCTGGCGTAGTATGCAGAAAACATTGTCGCTGTTTTTTAGCTGGAGTACTTTACAGCAACAACACGGTTATGTTAATGGTGGGGGGAGCGCTTCTGCAAACAAGGTGCGCGCACATTCGCATTGTTTGTAAACAACTAAGACCCCTATATGTACTGTATGTACACTGCAAAACCTCTACTTCTACTCAAACAGATACGCAGGAAAAAAAGTTACGTTAAATCGTTTGTGAGCTGGTCACTCACAACACAACCAAACCAAACAGTAACAGTAACATGGTCGAAAACGTGTGTATATGCACTGTATCTCACATGAGATCTTTGTTCACACGACGCAATAGAGGTTTTTCAAAGTTGGCATCAGAGAGACGGTTTCTCTTTGGTCGGAAAATTCTTTGCCTACACTAAAGAGTCTCTCGCAAGCTGCATATATGTCCTCTGTGTGTGTTTTCAGTGATAGTCACAATAATTCATAGTTACTTTATGTACCGTCTGCACTTTGTTTACGGTTTAGTCACTTTATTTACATTGCTCATTCTTTTTGCATTGTGAAATTATTAATCTACTGCATCAACAATCTCCATATGTACAGGACCTTGTATCAAGCCGGGATGTACAAAACTGCTTTAAAAAAAGTGCCTTTTGCCTTTTGGAATAGAGCAGTGGCGAGAAGCTTAGCGGTACAGCGCGCCCGCGCTCGCTCGTGTCAAGGCGCCGCCGGTCTGGGCGAGTCCGTCGGAAATAATGGGGGCAGACTTTTTGGCTTTTTTTTACATGTACCAGCGTCGTCACGTCATACGTCATCTGAGTGGTAGCAGTGACCGTAACAGAAATCTCCGGCTCGTTTGAGCTTCAGAAATGATTTTGGAAATGTAGCTTCTGTGATCAATAAAAGAGCTTAACTACTGAGAAGTTACTTGATTCAGAAAACAACAACGCTACTGAGAAATTTAGTAAAACGACTAACCTCCGCTACTGTAGTGACGCTACTGCCCAACACTGAATGACACACATCACAACAAGCCATAGTTCTATATTTTTTAAACAAAATTTATGATTTACGGTATTCATTTTAATTTCTCTATATTATTGAGTGTATTTAAAAAAATGTTTTTCTATAAAATCCCATGTAGCACTTGCAGTATCCTGACATACCACCAGGGGTCCGTGTGCCACAGGTTAAAACACTGCCCTAGTGTACATTTTGAGTAATGACACATTGTGCAGATGTTGTGAACAGTTTTTTCTAAACTGTTTACGACATTGTTGTGTAACAAAAAAGTATTTTGTTTGTAGGTCAGTGTGTCGGAAACACGAGCTGATCCAGTATGAACTGGAGATGGCTGTACTGGACCTGGCCAGCAAGAAACAACAGAGAGAAGAGCTCACCACTGGGGTAACACACACTCACAGAGACAGACAGACAGACAGACTAAATCATTCAGTGTAAAACTCCAATAAGTGACACTGGTGGGACATGCAGGAATAGTGTATTGTGTGTTTGTGCGTGTGCAGGCGGTGCGCGTGTTCTCTCTGAAGGGGATGAGCAGCAAGCTGTTCGGCCAGGACAGCCCTGAGCAGAGGGAGAGCCGCCTGGCCGCTCTGCAGCAGAGCATCACGGCCTCCGAGGACGCCGTGCTGGACAAGAACCAGGAGTGCAGGCAAGGCCCACTGTTGCGGACGGACGTGCGTCCGTGCGTGCGTGCGTGCGTGCGTGCCCCTCTGGTTTGGTCAGCACGCGGTTCTTGGGATCTGAAGGAATGCAGAGTCCCAGTGTTGGCTCCCATGTTCTGTCTCGCTGACTATCTCTATCTGGTTGGGTTGGGATTGTTTCTTTGGACTAGAATAATGAATGCAGGCAAGTCGTAAAAAAGTGGTTAGGACGAGAGCGGTGCCAACACTCCCTACCCTGTTCTCAGCTGGTTTATACCTACTTGTGCAGTCAGCTTCTGCCACAGCAGGAACCTTTCCGTGGGAATCGAGTAACATACTCTTATTCGTTTACTATTTCCACACTAAGTAGACGCTTTTAGTGAAAGCAACATAACTGTGACTTCAGACAGGTTTTAGCTCCAACATCTTGGCTCTTTGCCCTTTCTTTCTTGAGGCTTCTGCATCAAACGGCTGGTTGGGTGGGACATTGCTTCTGAAGGAGTGGGAGGGTTTGGCGTGGCGGCTAGGGTAGTGAACGACGTAAGCAACCTGCTGTCAACGAGTTACAGTTGACAATAAAAAATTAAAAAAAAGACAATGCAGGCAGGTGCCATAACAACAAAATAAATTTCACACCAGTGCAGGCAGGTGCCATGTAATGGAGCCGCATAGCAGAAGTATTGTTTTGGGGTCTTTATTGTGGTATTAAGGTCACGGTAGGTAACCCAATGGCGAGCTCACTTTTACTCGTGTGTGTGTGTGTGTGTGTGTGTGTGTGTGTGTGTGTGTGTGTGTGTGTGTGTGTGTCCAGGGAGTTCATGCGAATGTCCTGGGAGGAGGTTCAGCGCTTTAAGGAGCAGAAGGACCGGGAGCTGAGGGAGGCCCTCATCAGCTACGCCATCATGCAGATCAGCATGTGTAAGAAGGTGAGCGTCACCATAGGAACCACAACATGTGATCCACACCATGTGACCGACCATGTGATCCGCCCCATGTGATCCACACAATGGCTGCGTTTCTGATCACAGGTGTTTGCACAGTATGCATGCGCAACTTTAGAACATCCGCCGGAACTAGTCAGAAACACGTCAAGTTCCCACCGCATCAAGTCGGACACAGGTGCACTTCTCATAGTTAGAGCAAAGAAGATGGCCAGCCCAGTGCAGAAAAGGGATTTTGTTTGCCAACTGTAGTTTAATTAAAAACAGTCTGAAGCCCCTTTCCCTCATAAAAATGTAACATGAGTGACAAAGTTAAAGTTCAATAAGTCGTCTATTTTTAATAAGCATATTTTGGGAGAGGGCATGCCTCTTTGAAAGGAGTTATGTCATTTCTCACGTGGGAAATTCCACGTGGTGATTCCAACCAACCATGGCAACGTTTTTATATGTTGAGGGGAGTGTCTTATGTCCGCATTTATTTGAGACCATATGCACAGAAATGCAGACAGAGTGCCAGTTTTTATCCCAGAATGCATTATGTTATGCGAGGCAACGCAACACATGCCTGATCTGAAACTCGCCTAATGTGATCCACACCAGGGGCCTCATGTACGACTCTTTGCGTGGATTTCTTACTAAAACTTTGCGGAAGCAAAAATCCCAATCCGGATGTATCATCCTTGCGTAAGCACGCTTTCACACAGATTCTCTTTGTACATCCCAAATGAGCGTGGAATTCAGCGTAAATGCACGAGCCCGAGTCTCCGTCCCCGTCTCCTCCCTCATTTAATATGCAAATTAGTATAAATCTGCATGGTCGTCCTGACAACCGAGCTGTTTGTCAGGAGGACAAATTACTGGATTGACCCAGGCGCATTTGGGCATCACAGATTATTTGCACGTTTAAAAAGTGAAAATGTTTCCTATTTACGTAGGCATTCCCCTTCAGATAGCGCCTTTATAGCAATGTGTGTTCAGTCGATTGCTCAGATTACATTGGGAAAACCAGCTATCGCTGCAAATTTCTTTGATTTGCTTGGTTAAAGGGATCACATGGAAACCGTATGCACACACACACACACACACACACACACACACACACACACACACACACACACACACACACACACACACACACACCTGCTGAGATGCGGATGATCCCGTTTAAAACTGCCGGAATGGTGCGGCTCATATTTCTTACTGAGCGGTCATTAGTTATAGTTAGTTAGTTATTACTCCCTCTGTAATGATCCTGTTAAACCAGCGTAGTCAGGAGTTGTATTGAACTGATGCGTGACTCCCTCTGCAACCCGGTCCAGCTCAGAACAGAGTTCAGAGGATAGAGGAATCTGAATCGGCTGATAAGCATTCATTATATTCATTATATTCATCATTATAAGACAAAAAGCATAATAGTCACGGAACACCCGTTCCCTTCGAATGCGACCATTCACAATATCTTTTAACAACACCAACATGTCAACCTAAAAAATATTGCGCTAATTAATGTATTTGGATGCATGATAATAGGTTGTTCCCATATACGGGTGTCAATAATATATAGGCTACATATTTCGATATCGACTGACTGGTTCATTGATGGATTTATTTGAAGTAACAATGGCTTGTGCTTACTCCACGCAACATCAAATAATAATATTGCAGTCAAGAATTTGGCAATAAATGCGTGAAGAGAGATCCATTAACCCAGATGTAACGTTTAATAAACAAGTCATCACTGAAAATAATATTGCTGGGGCTTCCTTTTAATTTCCTTTTAATTCCAATATTGACAATATTGTTTTATGAGTCTGTTTAAGTTTAGCCTAATATCAACAGTGTCACATTATGCGTCTCAACAATAATGATTGAAGTGCATTTAAGATCACGCATCGCGACGTTCAAATCCACTTTCTACCTCATATTGTAATATTAGTTCATGACACGTGATGAGTGAGTATAATGTTGTTGCGCTGCATTGCCTCTATGTGCCGCCAACTGACAAAATTACAGAAAAGTCCCTAAGCAAGCTCTGAAGTTTGCGTGGAGATACACACTTTTCCATGCAAAGTCAGTTTTCGTACATCCGGTCGTTTGCGTGACAAGGTACTTACGCAGCTGTTTTGTGTGTAAGCAAGCTTCGTCCATGAGGCCCCTGGTTGGTACGCGGCTAATGTGCTCGTTCCTCTCCAAATACAGTACCTCTTCCCCAGAGATCTTTTTACTTCATTCTAAAAATGAAGACGATAATGAAAACCAAGCTCTGAATCCTGTGTCCTCATTGATGTCTGCTTTCAAACCCCGGAACGTGTCTCTGCTCTTAAGATCCCAAACCCCTGAACCTGTCTGTTCTTCAGCTCCCAAACCCCTGAACCTGTCTGTTCTTCAGCTCCCAAACCCCTGAACCTGTCTGTTCTTCAGCTCCCAACTCCAAAAGATTAATGAAGACACAAAGGGAGACGGAGGGCGCCTGGTCTATTTCAGCACATTCAAACCAGGAGGTTGCCACCTGAGCAGCCCTGTTGAGAAGTTGAGGAAAACAGTCAAAAAAGTCTTCAAAAGTGACATTTGACATTAGGGGCCCTATTCTAACGGTCTGAAATGCAAGTGTGAAGCGTCAAGTGCCAGAAGCTTTGCGGGCGGCTCTATGGCGATGTTGCTATTATGACGGCGGATTACTTTTGCGCCTGGTGCAAATCTAAAATGGGTTGGTCAGAAGTAGCTTAATTCCCATAGGTGTGTTTTGGGCGTAACGTGCAATAGACCAATGAGTGTTCAGTCTCCCATCCCCTTTAAGAGCCAATAGACCAATGAGAGTTTCATCTCCCATCCCCTTTAAGAGCCATTAGACCAATGAGAGTTCCATCTCCCATCCCCTTTAAGAGCTATGAGCGCATTTGAAGTGGACCAGTTGATATTTTGACAGCGCGTTTTCAGTCTCCGCTGAGACAGATGCATGACCACATGAATTTAAAACTTCAAACGGCTCAGTTTATGGACAAATAATAGGCCTAATTCACACATGGAATTGCGTTTTCTTCTCTAACTTCAGAAACACTGAGTTGTAAATTTCGGCAAAGAGAACTTAACACATATATGATATGCGGACGCAACTGTGCGTATATCTATTTAATGATATACGACAATACATTAACAAACATAGTTTGTGCAGTATTGTGTACATTATCGTTATGGACTTGTGTTCATAATATGCATGTGTCTTCCCATTACTATACATCGCCATGGACTGTATTATGTGTTACGTGTTTAGCTTGTGTGTGTTTAAACAGATAGGAGCGCACACACACAATATCACTCCATATCGTGCTCATGCGCACAAATGTTATTCATCTATGAATCGTGTCCCAGAGCATGATAGTCTGACTTTTTTTGTGCTACACAGAACAAAATGTAAACCAATGCATTTTGAATAGGGTTAGGGTTTAGGGTTAGGGTTACGTCGGAGAAACGCTCCCATTCAAAATGCATTGCTTTACATTTCGTTCTGTGCAGCACGAAAAAGGCTGAGAAACGCTCCCATTCATTTACATTTCGTTCCGTGCAGCACGTAAAAAGTCAGACTATCGTGCTCTGGGACACGATTCAATAGATTAATAACACCCGTGCGCATGAGCACGATATGGTGTGAGACCAGGCTGTGCGCACACATGCACGCGCACCCGCATTCATTCATTCTTTTAAACACACACACACACTAAAACTGTTTTCTCACCCAATCCACATGCTATTTCTATGCAGTTTCACACATATGAACAATCTTTGACACCATACTATTTGAATTAGGCTAATCGTTTGCATGTTTGTGCTGTTTATAACCTACGTGTGTAAAAGCTTATGTTGCAGTTGGGTTTGGACATGGTACAATAAATCATAACACTCCCATCGCAGTGGTATGACAGGCTTAGATTTGAAGACCATTGACAATCTATATTGGATAAATCATATGCTGAATAAATAATTTAAATGTAAATAAGGTGTGAACAATATCTAATGGCTTTGCATTACAATTAGTTACATTACAATTAGTACATTACAAAAAGCTGACACTTTTGTCCAAAGCAACTTACAATTCAACCATGAAGATACAACCCAAAAGGGCAAGAATCATGCAAGTACATACAATTTTACAAATAAGCAAACTGTTTGAAGGAAGATGTGTCGGGTTCCAGCTGGTCCAACAGTTTTGAGACAATAAGTATGTCCTTTTTCTGATCTAATTAAGATTGTTTCATAGCTTAGCTCGGCCACACTTAATCTTAATAATAGTGACCATAAACTACAAATAAATCATAAAAGCATCAAATTATCTTGATCACATTGGAATTTTATATAAAAAAATATTTTGGTCTGGAAACGTAAATGTATGTTGTTTGCTTTTAAACGTATAGCGTATCATTTTTAGAAGGAGAAAGGAATCAGCCCAATGGTCCCACAATTGTAAGGATTTTTTTTTTCACTGAAAATTTTAAATTACTACGTATGTTCCCATATTTCAATTTTTTTTCTTATTTCTAAGATTTCTCTCAATAAACCCAATTTCAATTAAATCAATGTATTCCATATCCTCCCACAATATCTTTTGGAAGCACTTAGTTAATGAATGAGTAATTTTTTTCCACAATATTTGGTGAAAAGCATAGCAGACAGGGTTAGGTTAGGGTTAGGGCAAACATTCGCTCAATTCCGACAAGATGTCATGGCTCCAGTGAGGCAGGATCCAACGGTGCCAGTGAAATGTGGGAACATAGAGCTGTGGGAACATAGAGCTGTGGGAACATAGAGCTGTGGGAACATAGAGTTGTGGGAACATAGGTACACTGCTGGTGGTTCACCAGGCTGGGTAATAATCAGACTACATTACATTTAATAGTCCTGTACAGGACTATTAAATGTAATGTAGTGATTATCATGCAGTGGTTAGTCATTGTTTTTCTCACTTAACCTTGTAATGATCAGCCATTCAGTTTGTTCTGCACTCGGTTCTCCGAGGGGGTCATTGTGCTGTGTAGTGCCTCGGCCGCTCATGTCCAGCTAATGTCCACACAGGTCTGGGTCATAGTAGCGCTGTGTGGTAATACAACATACAGTCAGGGAGGGAGTTTATCAAGAGGGACATCTTTAAAGATGTGTACAGGAAATTATTGCTTTCCTTCTGTCTAACACCGCCGCCATCCACCACCAATGGGACATGCTTAAATTAACTGTAATGAACTGTTGGCTAATCAGACATTTTTGATTTTGGCATAATTTCAGCTTTTCCTCACCCAGGTTCTTGTCACGACAATGAACTATCGGTATTCATCCATATTTGTCAATGTTATATGCTAAAACAATACATACTGACCCCAATGTTTGTTAGGGTGTGTGTCATTAATTTCATGATTACTGAACCCAGTACATTTGCATTTTGGTTTAACCGGTTTAACTGAAATAAGTTATCCGTGTTGTAAATTATAATTATTCTGGTGTTATTGTATCCAATATGTGGTAGGTATTCAAAGGTATTAACCTCTCATTTTGCTTTTGTTAAATGTGGCTAATTTAAACATATTATTATAAGTAGACACTGAGATTTACGTTTGACTGGAGAACAGTCAAGAATTATTAAACTTAACTTTTTTTTTAATTTTTATTAACTAATTTGTTAAATCTTAGTGGCCTCCTATGTATTCATTTTCAAACAACAAAGGCAGTGAAGTCATCAAAATAATAGCACCATTAAACCTCTTTCTACCAACCATCATCCTAATGTTTCTATTAAAGGCATCTAATTTGTGGGGTCATGTACACCAGAACCCTGGGGGGCTATGAGCCACAGAAACAGAGCTGTAACATCAGGGTCAAATACCAATATTCTGTTAGATGTAGGTTAGCTGATTCTGATATTCAATCTCCTTCACACTTAGCATAAATGGCCAACATTTGCATATCATTCAAAAGTGCTGCATTCAAAAAGGGAAAGGCTTGTGGAATAATGGGAGGTCATTCATTAATGTACCTAAGATCTACAACGTCAATGTCCCGGTGATGCTAAAGCCAATGGAGGATATACCCCCACTCTCTACTCATCTTAATCTCAGCCCACTTATGCAACTGCAGCACAGTAGAATTAATGTCAGAATTTATTAAATTCTGCATTTCCCCTGCTTATGCAACGGTGGTAGATATACCTCCATAGTTTATAGTTTAGCCCTTCACATTCATCAATTATTCCAACTATGGGATACTGATCAAAGCACAAGATTAAAATACACTTATTACTATTTTTGATCAGTAGACTACTAAAAGAACAGGGGAAGTACTTGTGGCTTGTTATGTGTTCATCGCAACTGTGCCACCATCTTTCAACACGTTGTAATGTGGACTGAAATGTACAACAACAACATAGGATTTCCTGGAGCACACTGTTGTTGATCATTGAGACTTCTTATTCACATTCTTATGAGGCAGAGAGATGCAGCCTTCGTTTTGGACACATTAGAAGGACACCACCGATATATCCTTCACAGTCTTCTGCCTGTAACAAACATCTGACCGGAGCAATGGCAACAAGAAAGCAAATAGCATTGTCCAAATCAATACAATACATCCAGGAAAGTCAGCTTTTCCTGTTTTATAGGCTTGAGACTTTTTCTGCTTGCTGATTTTGGCTATTAAATATTTTAGTCAGTGGGAGTTTATACTGATATGATGTATGTGTCTAACCTCATCTATTCTGTCTAACCTCAACACAATACAAAAAAATTAACAAAGAATGATCGACAAGTCTTAAAAACAAGATGGCGTTGACGGGTGAACTACTGATGTTCACTGGTGTTGTGGTGTTGCATGTATAAAATGTCATTTTTAATAAACTATCTGTACACTTACAAAGTTGTCAATGTCTTGTTTTATATGTTAAGACCCTCATTATACTACCAAAGAAGTGTCAGGCTACTTCTAGCCTTGTAAGTGGTTTAAAAAAGCGATTATTTTTTATCAGGTCGTATGCCCATAGCGCTCAACCTATAGCAGTTTGGTAGAATCGGCTATAAACAGCTAACTTAGCTTTGCGTCGTATAGGCTTTTTTTTGCTCTCCATAGAACGTTCGAACTCATTATCATACTAAACATATCCCATAAACATATCTCTGTCCGCATTGTTGTGCTTTAATTATTCATCACTCAATTTGGTAGAGCTGCAATTTGGAAGTTATTTAGTAGATTCAGAAGCATCAATAAAACTAACTGATTATCTGAGAAATTTCGAATTGCATTAAGGCAGAAATAAATGAGCAAATCTTCTATATATAATATATATCTATATTATCCAAAGTGTCATCTATCAATAGAACCAACGGTTGCGTAGATAGCCCTTATATTCGTGGAGCTATTCATTGATTTTGTGTATGACGTTATAGGTGAGATAGAAAAATAAATCACTTGGGTGGAAGCTGTTAAAGGTTGTTGCTTTTTCCTATAGAGAACCAAACCGGTTGGGAACTTAATAGAGAAGATAGCCAAGCTACTTCTTCAGCCTCTACATCTGTGATGCAACGATCCAATCAATACATGAAAGGCTCTGAGAAGATTCTCCCCCAGAAGATCTGTTGAAGCAGATTATTATTATGGATAGATGCATTATGGACCGTTTCTAGTGGATATCACTGTGGTAGTGGTGCTATCCTCAGGGGTCACCTCTATCCAAGTCCTTCGTTTCCATCCGCATCTCGCCCTCCATTGAGTCAAAGCTCACAATGGTTCATTTGCCTCAGTGCCGGACCATGTAGCTGAGTTCCAGTATCGCCCTTTCAGCATTCAGTTTCGTCTTTTGTCCTTTGTCTGGTGTGTGTGTGTGTGTGTGTGTGTGTGTGTGTGTGTGTGTGTGTGTGTGTGTGTGTGTGTGTGTGTGTGTGTGTCTGTGTGAGTCATTGTGAAAGGCGCTTGATGAAATCAGTATGAAAGTCAGACTGAGTTACAGGTTCACTGCTTACTGTTCAGCGCACTTTGAGTTATTAACAGGCATTGCTGGCCACCACTCAGAGGAAGAGGAAATGTATAATGAAGGAGGACTGTACTCCGAACAAAGACCATGCACAATCAGGCGGGAGAGAGAGGGAGAGCAGGAAATGAGCCTGGCAGACTGTCGGGAGGCCAGGGTTCAGGAGAGTTGTTGCTGACGTTGGCCGCGGTCAGGTTCTCATTGTTAGATCTGCATCTTTCATGAGACATTCTTTCTGGCCAGATCTCTCTAGCCACAGAACGTATCAACTCATCTCTATTCATATGTATCATTAGTCAACCCAGTCTCACACCAAAATGTAGTATAACTACGTTGGTCCACAGCGGAAAACAGTTTTACAATAACAGCTCTAAAAATGTGAGATGTTTTTTTGGCATATTATTTTCAATAGGTCTTGTCAGAAAATTGTTAGAATACAAAATATTCTATCGTTGCTATGGTGGTTGATATGGATGCTAATATTGCTGAAACCAAACATGGCTGACATTTATTTGATCGTCAGTGGAAAATGCAATAGTAAAAAAAATTGGCATTACAATTAATTAGGGGATTTGAAGGACTATAATCGGGGAAGAATATTTTTTGTTTAAGAAATAATCAAAATTACATATTACATATATATTACATAAAAGCAATGAGCTACATTTTTGTTCTGAATCCCCCGCCCCCCAGTTATCGTGTATATCCATGTGCTTGTTTACGACCTATGGCCATTATTTTATTTTCTGCAAAATGCACGCATATATCATGTATTTAATGGTTGAACATGTTCTATGAACACAATATTCTGAACAACCCCTAAACATATTGATTATAGGTTCCTCTGATGGGAGCGGGACGTGAGTTATATGAAATGGTTCATGTTGGCTTGGTTGAGGTCTGGAGCATTTGACAAGCTGGTTATTTTCACTGTGCTCTTGTCTTGGATATTGCTAATTTGGTTGAGGTTGACAAACTCAGAATCAAAGTCAACGTACTGGAGTCTGATGTCCCTTTCTAGATCAGACGTTTGATCTTGTTTGAAAGATTCTCCACAGACTTTGGCATGCCTGATTCTATTTTTCTACGTTGTTGGCACCAAGCATAATCTGCAGACAGAAATGAATAATGAATGAGTATAAAGCCATTACATTTATAAATTAAAAGCATTACAATTGGAAAGTCAACTACTTACTGTCACACGTTCGAGCATTGTCAAATAAAAGTGTGTTGCACCTTTAAGAAAATGACATAAAAAAACAAAACAGGTTCGTTGTCATGTGCTCAAAAATCAATTCAAGGTTGAGCAGCCTTAGGTTATCTAATTCCAATGCAAAAGGGGGGAGGGTATGAGTCACTTTATGAAATTCAGAGAGGGAAAAGGAGGTACACTAAATTTCATAATTTGTACCAACATTTACTTAAAACCCATGTCTGCTCTGTGATGGGGATTTTCAGGGATGTCCAAGATAACCAGTGAACCGATGCTTACTGATGCTTACTTAATGTGTTTCAATCAACCACCCATCCATCCATTAAGACATCGGGCTAATTAAGATATTGTGTGAGCATGTGAAACTAATCTCTTGTTTTCAATCTCACAATACATATTGTGTGTTGGTGGTTGCATGCAGCATTAACAGTGTTACTGTATGTTCACACCAAAAGCTATAAATCTTTCACTTTCTATTAGAGATGAGCGATAAAGCTGTAAAGCTGTAAATGAGAGTTGAAAACAGCTCAACTTTATGCAAATAGCAATCAGCGATTAAGCTGTGAATTACCCGATAACCAATCGGAATGTATTGAACATTCCGACATAGAACGTTCAAATGGTTCACATGATAAGCGTAAAAAGCAACACTGTCCAAATATTTTGGACAGTTGCGTCTTGAGCTATTATTCGATTTTGCATCTTTTACAGCTTTTGGTGTGAACGTACAGTTACACATGAACGGCTGTTACAGCTTCCTCTGCCAACTCGGATAATTAACACATAATGGCATATTTCGTAAATCATTATTTTACACAATTCCCCCAATTTAAGCTGATGGATATTCAGAGGCTAGAGTCGTCACTGTGGAGGGCTGGGATTAGCGTACCAAGGAATTCTATTCATGCAAAGTTCCAAGGCCTCTTTTCTCCCCGAGTAGATTGAGAAGGAGCCACATAATAACCAAAGGATCGCCACACGCATTCTCAGCTTTTCATTAAATTTTTTTATTCAATTATCTTTTCCAAAAAACGTTCTGTTATCAACATTCACCTTTGACCTTCTCTCTACCCAACCCCACCATGCCTATGCTCTGATACGTTTGGTCTCAACGAGCCTCTGGTTTGGAGGGTTCAGTATTACTTCATATCTCCCTGGTCATGAACCTTCAATAGATCTCATGCTAATGCAGTATAATAAAGACCTGCAGTATAATAAAGACCTGCAGTATAATAAAGACCTACAGTATAATAAAGACCTACAGTATAATAAAGACCTACAGTATAATAAAGACCTACAGTATAATAAAGACCTACAGTATAATAAAGACCTGCAGTATAATAAAGACCTACAGTATAATAAAGACCTACAGTATAATAAAGACCTGCAGTATAATAAAGACCTACAGTATAATAAAGACCTACAGTATAATAAAGACCTACAGTATAATAAAGACCTGCAGTATAATAAAGACCAGTTTAATAAAGACCAGTTTAATAAAGACCTGCAGTTTAATAAAGACCAGTTTAATAAAGACCTGCAGTATAATAAATATAGGTTATTACACATGTAGTCGTTCAGTACGGCTGGATATCTCTACGAGTCTGACGTATTTTGTCGAGTCCTGTGGACTCGACAAAATACGCAGGAAATACGCAGGAAAACAGTGTGGCTGCATATGTCCCAGGTACGCAGCCACACTGTTTAAGACCGCAGCAAAGCAAGCCA
>OMLJ01122770.1:0-14883 GCA_900302595.1 Gadiculus argenteus | reverse complement strand
TGGGTGGAAGAGATGATGAGAGATGATGAGAACAGCGGTTTGGGAAAGAAAAGTGAGTTATAGGGAAATGTTATGCAGATAACACATTCGACATCAACTAAACAATTAAGTATGACAATTATTAGTATTGTATTATTATTATTATTATTATCATTATTATTATTATTATTATTATTATTATTATTATTATTATTATTATTATAGTATTGAAACAAAGTAATGAATCACATGTTGGAATATGAGGGGATTCAACCGGCCATTTTTTAAACGTGCCATCTTCATGATTTTGATGAACATGGGGGGTATTCCATCAACCAGGCTAAAGGCAAATCCAGGCTTATTTCGCTTAGCCGGGCTTATTTCAGTTTGAGTTGCGTTCCACGAACGTGACTTAAGCGAATCTCCGCTCAGTAACGATGGCAATTTATCCCACCAACCTAACCTGGTCAGGAGCAGGTTAACTGTCAGGCTAACCTGAGTGGTGTCTCAGAGAAGTCCATCTGTCGGCAACAAATTAACCATCAGTAGGTTCCGCCAAGCCGAGTCGTCACGATTTATTTGTATAAATGTACATGCTGTATATGAAGTACAAATAGTTTTACTAAGGCCTATAGTTTTACTAAGGTTCTAAGATTAAATGATGCAAATAAAATAATTAATAAAATTGCTATCTATTGTGGATATTTCGCTATATATTTTATACAAATTAATGTATTATACTGTCAGCGTTAACCAGCAGGTGGGTCAGTGGGTTATCACTGGGACTGTGGTGCCGACGTCCTTAGCTCGACGCCAGTTCATGGCATAGATTTATTGGAAAAAGCTTATTTTTGTAATTGCCTTTATGTCAGAGAAAGTGGGCCTAACAATTTACATTTGATGTAATAAATACGTCTTACACTTTCCCCAGAACCCAAATATAACTTGCAAAACCCCATGGTAAGTTAATGTTAACATGAATGTTACTGAAAGTGAAGTCTTCTACAGACACCGCTGCATGGCAAAACCTCAGCCACTTATATTGCACTCAGGCGAGTTTATCGGCAGGCAGCCAAGACCACTTCTGTGGAGATAAATGCTATGGTCAATTTAGAATTTTCAAAGAAAAGGAAAATGGCATGAAGTGTACTAGTTCCAGTATTGAAGGAATTAGGATTGAACCCCGGTCGACTGGGTGCAAGACACACAGGTTACCGCGAGACTATCTTCCAGAATACATACAACAGTCAATAATCAATTTAAATATTCTAAATAAAGTATGTTACGCTTAATCTCTTACACTATTCATGCATTAAACAGATCTGCGATTTTTTTTAATTAAGGGTTTTCCTTTTTTGAGTTATTATATGCTTGTACTCCTCATAGACCCCCGCAAGCAGCTTCTGTTCGCGCCTGGAAAGACCCCGCTCGGTCCTTTAGGACATTTGATCCATGATTCCACATGCACGGTTCAGGGCTGGTTCCATATCTCAGGAGCGTGCGTAATCCACGATACAGTAAGCCTGGTTTTAACTAACCTGAGCGAGACGAGGCTGAACGTTGATGGAACGCATTTAGCCTCAAGTGGAAGTTGGCGTTAGTTCTAACCGGGCTTAATCAACTAAGCGCCACTTTCGTTAGCGACGACCCCCATGTATCGTCAGAAACATTTTCACGCAATAGTCCACTTACACAGAGCATGTAGCATTTACCCTGATGCTATCAAACTCAGTCTCAGGCTGCGGTGCCCTCACATGCACAGGAAACAGACCCCCGATCACTATATCTCCTTTCTGATAAACACTTCCTGAGATGGGCCCCGCCAACAGCTCACAGGGGCCCCCTTCTCCTGTGACCAACCCATGGAGGCCACAGAGGAACCAAAGCCACGTGCAGACGACACACATTACTGGAGGGAAGAGGGCACCTCAGGGAGCCACAAGAGAGAGGAGAGAGGCAGGCAGACATGATCAGTACCAAAAGCTGTGCGCTATTGTCAATCAATCAATTTAATCAATGTATTATTTAAAGTGCAGTCTCACCATCTAAATGGTCTCAGAACACTTCTGGATAATAACATCAATACATTAATAAAGCAGAGTGATACGGACATAACAGAGTGGACTGAAATAGTGAGAGGAAATCAAGAAGTTACAGCAAGAATTGACTTCAATAGTGAAGGAGGACAGCAGGTTACATTCCATAGTGCTTTGAGAATAAAAATGACTTTAACATGGATTCAAAAGCATCCACGGACCCTGCTTCTCTTATATGTCTGGGTAGGCTATTCCACAAAAACAGGGCACGAGAGCCAAATGCTCTCTTACCGGCTGATCTTTTGTCAAAGCAAGCTAAATACTTGTAGATTGATTATATCATGTTAAACAGAAACACTATTTGCACATAGGTTAAAATTAAATACGGCTTATATTCTGAATATTCAGAATTGTATTTCTAGAACAAAGATGTATCATGTACATTAGAGTTAGACTAGAGTTTCCCAAACGTCATAATTATGTTGCAGCCATCCTATGACCCATTTGTTCCCCAGCCAAGATCCATTCTTGGTACGCAAACGACCCATTAAACATAAAACATTAAACCATCACCTGTTGAACACATCTGCCATCTAAACCAATTTAAACATTGATTAGGATACACTCACTTTGCACAATGGATGGTCTATTGGTGCGGTGTCATTTCTTGCCATAGAGAGGAAGCAGGAAAGAAGTACCATCTTGTGATATAGGGTGAATGATGCCACATGAAAACAACAGCATCCTGGGCCGGGGGACTTATAATTATGGAGTAAATTGGATTGTTATTGAATTAAGTAGGGGGTAATTTCAGGGCGACAAAGTCATCGAGAAAAACCCATGTGTCCTAATTGAAGTTGCCTTGGAGAGTTTTTGGAAACAGATGATGCAATTACAATTGCATCATCTGTTTTGAACCACTTCTCCAAAGCTGAAGTAATGTAAGCAGAGAGAGGCAATGTGATGGGATTTTTAGTATCATAAATGTAGTGTTCAGACTGCCTTCATTATGAAACAATATGTCGTAGGACCATAGGGAATGGAAATGTCTTAAAGATAAAGTTAGTAAAACATGTTTTATTAGTATATCTATCTGTACCTTCACAACAAAGAAATCCTGCCAAGCTCAAAGCTAATTAGCTGTGATGGACTTAGAGGACAATTCCAGTATTTAGCACTTTGAGCCCCCTTTCTGTGTTGTCTAGGGTGAAATAGAGTGGTTGACAACAAAATGTTGACTTGATTGGTCCTGTCTCGGGTAATTGGCTGATTTAGAATCGCCCCTGCCTGCTTCAGAATGGCTGGGGACAGGCATTACCAAACCTGTTCTTAAAACAACCCTAAACATTTGGTTTAAGAAATGTGCAACTCACCGAGTGGTTAGTGGTGTTCGTTGCTGTTCCAAATCAAGTATCGTAGCGAAATACAGTTTCTGTCGTGTCTTATTTGGAATTTAGTAAATCCCATTGATTTCTGTTAGTAGTCTTTTTCGCTCGGTTCTAGCCCTAATGTTGAGGCATAGAACCGAGCGAAAAGACTACAACTAAATGTAAACGGCCCCCTTTCTGTTTCCGGCCAACGAGCAATGGGTTTTCAAACATAAATCCAAAAGACAATGTTCAAAATACTGGAATTGTCCTTTAAACACATTGATGTTGAGATGGTACAATAGGATGAATAATAATAAAACGGTGAGTATAGTTGCATCAGTGTTTATCAGACGCTTTTATCCAAAGCAGCTTACAATAAGTACATTTGTCAGAAGAAAGAGAAACAACAATATGTCAGTAGAGTAAGGATGTTCATAGAACCAAGAGCCAAGCACTAACAATCACTAGGTTAACCCATTCCCCGTATACCCCGTATATATTGTATATATAGTGGGTCATATATAGTATATGTCAGTTAAAGGATAAAGAATGTCAAACTAATTCTGTGACTTCCTGTGAGGTTCCAGGCAAACGCAGGAGAGCGATTCAGACTACCTCTTAGCACTAGTATTCTATGTTAGTATGCTACCTTCATCTAAGTAAAGCATGGTTAAGGCTGATAGAGGCAGAACCCAGTGTATTCATTAAGGTCAACTGTACTTATTTAAAAAAAGTTGCTCTTGCCATGACGGGGGAAATGATTGGTTCTGTCCTTCCACTGATAAGACCCCCAGGGACCTAACCCTGGCAGCAAGAGCATCTTCAAACTGACAATAATGATTGATGGGTGTTTGAGCAACTATGATGACACCTTGTCTAGGATATGGGGGAAAGTGTAATTCCGGAACTCCAACTGAATCGGCTCTTACTTTGACGCTGATTGCATTTGCGTTCTTGAGTTTTCTGACTTATGAGAACTTATAAGTACCCAGAAGCAATCAACACAGAAAAAGGTTGTTTTTTTATTCCCACCGCTATGTTCTTTGGAGACTTAGTTGCACGGCACTTGAGGGATGTGTTCTGATGGTGCATACCTTCATGGTTCACAAAATCATTGTTTACTTTGTCTGTACCTTTGGGTAAAAGCACGTACTAAATGAATTGATTTTAAATGAACCAGTAAGTGGTGTATGAGGTAACGGAATGCATTCCTAACATGGCCGCAAATGGTTCTCTGCTAATTGGATTACTACTATGTCTCCCTGTATGTCAGGGCTGATCTGCAATACAGTCTCACTCATAAACCAGCAGTATGAGATCATTTCAGAGTTAAGCAACTCTCCTTGATGAGACTAATGTATGATCGGAACTCCAACTGAATCGGCTCTCTTCTGGCTACCCAGAAGCAATCAACACGGAAAAAGTTTTTTTTTTTTTATTCCTACCCCTATGTTCTTTGGAGACTTAGTTGCACAGCACTTGAGGGATATGGGGCTGGCATTGCAATGTAATCACCCACAAAACCATTTGAACATACTTTAATTTGTTTTATTCTGTAGGTAAAACGCATTTATTCCTGCGATCGTAAGTATTAATGAATAGTAATTAAGAAAAATAAGATAGGATGTCAATTAGTCACCTATTTACACTTGCTATATTTCACCACTGGATGGTGATAGTGTGCTACTAAATTGGCCTTCTTGATATTGCTTTAAGATTTATGACCAACATGAATGATGCACACACACACACACACACACACACACACACACACACACACACACACACACACACACACACACACACACACACACACACCTTATAGAGTTTGTTCATTTGGATATGACCAGAAAGACTGCTGAGGTATGCTGTGGCAACATCTAAGCTATCATTGGTAAATTAAATCTCCTCTCTTCTATACTCTGAAGGCCTTTCACATTCCAGCAGTATGTGGGGTGGTTCCCCTGTTATAACAAACCTCAACAGAAATATCAGCATTCTCTTTTTTTTGGCAGTCCACAGCCTTCACTAAAATAATATTGAGCGTCCAGCAGAGATGTTATCTCTTGTTCTTGTTCTGAGTAGAGAAATAAAATGCTGGATAAAACGGCCAATAAATTGCTTTTCCCAGGGGATCCGTCGAGTCCCTAGTCCCGAGAAATGAATCGAGACGGCGAGTATGCAAACAATGTTAGACGTCAAAAAGGAAAAGATGGGAATGACGAATGCGTTCATAGCATAGCAAATATTAATCGATCATACTTTAGTCTCCATACTCCTTAGTAAGTAATATCCAACTGCATGGCTTAATTCTGTTTTATTGATAGATTGATTGTCTTCGTAATGGTCTTGTTGAAACTATCCCTCCAGGGTCACCCCTCTGCTTTCTTCACTGGAGGAAAACAAGAGCTTTGTTCCCTTCTGGTGCTACCTAGAGGTTACGTTAATGTCAAAACCAATCAAGTGTAAAACAATCCATCTTGGCCTCATTGGTTATCACTGTGTGAAAAGGCTGTGTAAATAGATCGAAAGCAATGTATTTATTTCCGAAGGGAAATCCGGCCAAAGTGGACGGAACACTTCAGATAAAGACAAAATAGGATTAAATTAATATGTATTCTCAGTCTGTTAACAGATAAGTACCGATAGGATAAATGGGTGAAAACTGTTCTGCCCTACAAAGGCAAAATGCCTTAACATCTCATCAAAAAAAATTAGTTTGTGTCATTTTTGGGGTCATTTGAGACCTCCTTTATCATTTGGATAAATATTGTGAATCAATTGGATTGTTTAAACCAGAAAATAAATGACAACCGTAACTCCCAAAACCATATAAAAACCAGAAACCAGAAACTTTAAAGTCATTTTTCTCAGTTTCACACTTGAGTTAAGGTCTTTTGCCTTCGTAGGTCACTAAAGTAACTTCAAAAATCAAGCAAATACTTGAACAAATATTTTGTTGTTCAGGTCTGCAGAAATGGGAGGTTTAGCCTTATATAGCATGAATGTAATGGAAGGGAATATTGCCGTGCTGGATGACACAACATTATAGATGATCAAATACACAAACTTTCCAATGCCACAAAAAAATCTGACAGGCTTATTTTTTTTTTTGTCCGGTTTTCTGAGATTGCATCCCTTGGGGTTGTTTACATCCTTCCTTGTTCCTTCCTTGTCCTCAATCAATCATTTTCCTAATTATTCTTGAAGATTGAATGTCATGGAGGAGTCTGAAATCCAGGAAACTAGAGGACAAGGGGAACCTTTCCACAATAGGTCCTTTCACTTTGGCTCGGGTTCTTTATTACAAGATCCCAGGAGCCCTGAAAAACTACAGCAGTAATGAAGCAATAATGAAAGCTTGGCCAGAGATAACGTTTTTGTTTGTGTGTGTGTGTCTGTCGGTGTGTGTGTGTGCGTTGGTGTGTGTGTGTAAAGTTTTGAGCTAACAATGATTGAATTAAAGGTTAGTCAAAGGAGAAAGTTTTGAGCCGAAGGTTGACAATTTTGTTTTGCTAAGGCCTTATTTTCTGGACACCAGCCATGATTGCAGAGGCTGAATTGCATTGGGCTATGCTTTCATGGAAGAAGCTGCTCAGAGCTGTAATCAAGAACTGTGGTTGGTGCCTGTCAATGTGCAGTTTGGTATATTCCAGAGGTGACAGAGACTGGCTGCCTATAGGTACCGCCATGGGAACAGGCTGATGATGCGGTCAAGTGCAAACACAGGGATTTGCAAGGTGATTCAAAAGGTCACAGTGAATGACTTGTTATTGGTTTTGAAGCAGGAAAACATCTGGTGACTCAAGCTGGGAAATCAACCAATCTGCGTTCAGATTCTGAAGTGCCTTTGTGTAATTGTGTGGCAGTGTAACAAAGATGCAAATCTGGATTCTTCAGCAGCTTATTGTTCATGTATATGTAGGGCTGCTCGATTATGGACAAAATGATAATCACGATTATTTTGATCGTTATTGAAATCACAATTATTTAACATGATTATTCCTTAACATTGGAAACGTGTTGTGTTTATTTCGCTCAAAAACACTTTTAAACAGATAAACAGAATGTCAAATTCTTGGACTTTGACATTTCCAATCAATTTTCCATCCATTTCCCCTCATTGTGTGTGTGTGTGTGTGTGTGTGTGTGTGTGTGTGTGTGTGTGTGTGTGTGTGTGTGTGTGTGTGTGTGTGTGTGTGTGTGTGTGTGAGTGTGTGTGTGTGTGTGTGTGTGTCAGTAAACAACCCAGAACAAAATAATTTTAATCTTAGCCCACTTGCAAACTGGAATGTGACAAAATAATTGTTTGTTCCCGATTATGTCCTTTTTTTAGATAGTTTGAAGCCATAATTGTAATCACGATTAAAATGTGATTAATTGCACAGCTCTATGTATATGCCCTTGCTTATCAGTGCTTATTATGTGTTTTATAGGTAAGGCATATGATTGTACTTCCCAAGCAATTCTGTGAATGGTACTGCAGGATTGTCGAGAAAGGCTTTGTTTATATTCGGAGCATAGAAGCTTGCTTTTATTACAACCAGGTGAAAAGTTAACCTTGTCTCCCCTTCCTGTTCGTGACATTGATTGAAATTACATAAACTCTATGTATTTTGTGGTGTTGGAACAGCACCCAATCTGCCTGCAAAGACCCCCAAAATTCTCACTTTAATAAAAAATATATTACATTTATGGGGAAACTTCCCTATCCAATGTGAGTATGGTGGTGGTGATAAAAGGTCTGGAATCACCCACATATCCCCCAAGATCCAATTTCCACTGGACTGTTCTTTTTGGCCTCATGCCTGTGGTAAACTTTAAATATATTAATATATTAGGGATTACTGTACCGACAGCGATATATTGTTCTTCCTTCTTCTGGGAAATGTACTTATTGTAAGCTGCTTTTGATAAAATCGTCTGCTAAATCCCCTAAATGTAAATGGGATAATTCTAGCTACTTATTTCTACTCCTTTAACAAAGTTAAAGCTATATTTTTCTTTTTAATCCAGATCAGTGGTCCTATTTGCAATTGACACAAGGGGAAAATAATCGTATTCTGCCGATAAAGTAATGTTTCATGAGTTGCTTACAGTGTCAATAATATTTTGATTTAGTCAAGTAATAACTTTTCCGGTATGCATGAGACAAAATAGGATTAACAAGCAAGTTCTTTATTGATTCCATAAGGGAAATTAAATTTGTGGGACAGATTTATATACATTTGGACTTCATTGACTTAAGTTGTTCTAGTGCTTAATACAACACAACTCATTAGTTCATTATTTGATGTATTAACATAAGTATTCATCTTGTAAATTAACACATCAGTTTAACCCTAAACCCAACAATGACTTTTTTCGGGATACACTTTATAAATGAAATTTAAAAGCAGTTTTATGTTAATTTTTGGTATTCATCTGGCCATCAGCTGTTTCTTGGTGTTTCTCTCAGGCCTTAGAAGGAGGATAAAGCACTTGGGGGCGAAGATGCACAGCAGCAGGCCATAACTAGAAGCCAGGATGGCAAAGATCTCCACAGCCACAGTGTACTTCCCTGGAGAGCTGATGTAGGCTGGGACGAAGGCCACCCAGACAGCACAGAAGATCAGCATGCTGAAGGTGATGAGCTTGGCTTCATTGAAGTTATCAGGTAGTTTCCTAGCCAGGAAAGCAAGTAGGAGACAGAGGCAGGCTAGGAAGCCTATGTAGCCTAAGACAAGAGCAAAGCCCACCACAGAGCCCACGTCACACTCAAGGACTATCTTGGGTCCTCGATTCTCCCGAACACCTCTCTCGGCAGGCTGTGGTGGGGCCAGGACCAGCCACAGTATACATATCAACACCTATCGGTCAGGAATTGGAAGACAATATAATGTTAAAAGGTCTCATTAATATAGCGCGTTTCTAACCAGTGGCCAATCAAAGCACTTCATAATATTTTCTAACATTAACCCATTCAAGGCGACAGCCAGCTCATCGGGAGCAGTAAGGTTGAGGTGTCTTGCGCAGGGACAACTCAACACTCTACACTCGCTATGAGGAGCCGGGGATCGAACTAGCAACCTTCCAGTTACCAGCCACTCCGCTCTACCTCCTGAGTGACATGCCGCCACCAACAATGGGTTCAGGAATAACTGTTTATGTGTTCTTTAAAAATCCTCATCCTCATGTTGATCTTTATGAATATGACTTTAGCAACAGTATCACCTGAACCAGGGTGCAGAAAGAGATGCCAAGTCTCTGTTGGGCCGGACCAAAGTAGCGCATGAGGTTTTCCCCGGGTAGGGTGGAGCGAAAGGCCACCAGGACCACCACCGTACGGCTGAGCAGGCAGGAGATGCACAGCACAAAGCTGATCCCAAACAGGGTGTGTCTGAGGGCACAGGACCATGCCACCGGGCGTCCAATGAAGGCCAGAGCACACAGGAAGCAGAGCTTCAGTGACACCAGGAGCATGAAGCTGACTTCAGAGTTGTTGGCTCGGACCTTACGCAAGGAAAGGGAGGAGTCACAGCCGTCAATGTTGACGTCACAGACGTCACAGCAGTCAAATGTTGCAAACATCTAAATGAATGAGGTGCATTGTATGTCAAAATCGTTTTGTTGTATTGAAACCTGTTGTATTGAAATAAGTCAAGGCAATTATATGGAAGGCACGATAACTTGAATTTACCAACGGTGTGTTTCGATAATATAAGAACGTTATCAAGGTGGCAGCAGTCAGTATAGCCCCAGCAATAGAAACAATTGACAGGATTATACCCATGATGTCATTATGGGATAGAAAGTCAACCTGCTGGGGCAGGCAGACTGTATTATCTGAATCGGACCAAAATCTCGCCGGACACCTAATGCAATCAACCGATCCTAGATGTGGGGGAGATGGAGAAGGTACAATTATAAATTACAAATATATAATTCATGGAAGGGCTATTTTTAACAAGGTGCATGGGCAAAATGATCAGCCAACACAGTGTGGGTTGGAACTCTGCAGTACCTGTTTCATTACTGATTTCCCCCCCGGGACAACGCACACAGTCAAAACAGCACTCTGGTCTGCCTTTCTGCACAGCCTTCCTTGTCCCAGCAGGACAAGGTGTGCTGCATATAGACACAGGTACCTACATTTTAAAATGCATAAATAAATGCCCTATTATAAATTTCAACGTTCAGGGTCAATGTTTTCGGATTTTAAAGGAGAACTCAGGTGTAAAATAGATCTGGGATATGTTTAGTATGATAACGAGTTTGAACGTTCGATGGAGAGCAAAAAAAAGCCTATAGACGCGAAGCTAAAACATAGCTTGCTCTCGTACATACACGTATCTCTGTGTTCGTCAATCGAGCGTCGACGGGTGAACTACTGAAGGTGTTGTGATGTCATTGTGATGTCATTTTTACTATCTGTACACTTACAAAGTTATCAATGCCTCGTTTTAGTGTAAATGTTTTACATGTTAAGACCCTCATTATACTACCAAAGAAGTGTCAGTCTACTTCTAGCCTTGTAAGTGGTTTAAAAAAGCAATTTATTTTTGATCAGGTCATATGTCCATAGCACTCAACCTATAGCAGTTTGGTAGAATCGGCTATAAACAGCTAACTTAGCGTCATGTCTATAGGCTTTTTTTTTTATCTCCATAGAACGTTCAAACTCATTATCATACTAAACATATCCCAGATCCATTTTCTGAGTTCTCCTTGACACACCTTGTCTCCTTGTCCTCCACCCCAGATAACCCTGTCCATGTCGATGTGAAACCGGCCACCCGAGCCCTCGGAGGACACAAAATAGCCGATGTTGACGAACTCCACTTTTCCCTGAGGTGTCACGTGCCAGTTCAGAATGTCAAATGAGGCCGGTGGGTCTCCGTTTTCGTCAAAGTATAACTGCTCCCCCAACGGTGTGGTGAAATTGACACGTCCGATATACTGAGAAAGCTGGAAAAGGTTAGGTTATTGATATTTGGAAAGTAGAGGATCAGGTGTGTGTCATGACTTATATGACTGCCATTAGTTTACCTCAGAGGGATGAAAGTTCATGACATCAGGACACTGGCGATCGATTAAGAGTCCACCTCCAGGCAAACAGGCCAGCATATCCTTGATAGCATGAGCAATAGCATACACAGCCTTGTAAACATTGTAGGTTGCTCTCAATTGGGCCACATCTGCATAGATACTCTTCCCCAAAGCTGGTAGTCGATGTCAAAGACACATGCAAAAATATAAACACAGGGCAGACTAAAGGACGCAATGTATCCCATTGTGGTAGTGAACTCATGAGATTAGTTCAAGCTCTTCCAAGTACCTATCTCTTCTGAGCCCAAACAGGGGTTTGAAGTTTTCTCTCTTCCTTTAATATTGAATGAGCATCCAAACACTGCTTCCCACAGTTCTGTCTTAAACGGGTCAGGGTGAGGTGAGAGTTTGGTAGGATGTATACGAGTGAGGAACGAACCCAGGCCAGGGATATCAGCCTTACGCAGAGCGAACCCTAGTGTCCCAGCTAAAGAGGGTATGTTTTGAGGAACAGACGCAGCAGCTAAGGTGACCCAGGCGTCATTAGCAAGCCACTGTTTATCCGTTATATTCTGACGAACCACCTCCTCCATTAAGGCCTTGTGAAGACAGAGAACAAGGGAATGTAACACACATTAATGTGCCCGTACATCTTTTTTCGTGTGCTTGATACCGTCAGCTGTTTTAATTTTATCGCAGTTCAATTGTGTGAATTGCATGAACGTACCTTTGCATCCTGCCCGATGATAAATGTCACCACCACTTTAGCAGAGGACCTCTTAATGGTCTCCACCATGCTTTTCAATTTCTCCTTTGCATACCCCTATGAATAAAAAGGGAGATAAAAGTGACAAAAAGAGAAAACGTCAGTTAGACACCAGTGAGATACTAACCATTTACCCATTTGCCAAAAAACTTGACAGGGCAACCCCCCCCCCCCAAGACTTGACAGCACACAGATGTCCAGCTGCTGCATTTGTGATCAGAATATCAAATTTCCTGCTTTACCTTTGGAACCACTTGGTGGTAGGCAACACACACTCCAGTTCCCCGGAGCTCCTCCGTTAGTATCTGAATGGCAAACCGGCCAAAGTCATCGTCTGCAGAGACGAGGCCCACCCAGGTCCAGCCTAACAGTTGCAACAACTTAGCCATTGCCCGGGCCTGCAAGGCATCGCTGGGCATTGTGCGGAAGAATCTGGGGTACTTTAGACTATTGCTCAAGCACACGCATGAGGCCATATAACTCACCTAAGGGAATATGAAAAAAAAGCAAGGAAAAAAGAGAATGAAGTGAAGAAGGGGAGGATGGAGGAAATAACATTTCAATTAGTAATGTTTGTTAAAGTAGAAAATACAGCTTATAACAGTTTGACATCAGTATTTGTGATTGGGTGCGTACAAGGTCAAATATTTCACTTCCATTTCCAATTTTCCTGCGATCTGCACTAGTTTGCTATTTATCACCCAAAATATTTTTTGCTGTTAATGGTACAATTTTTAACTAAATCAATATTATTATAAAGTTATGTATAACAGGATTTATTCTTTATTTTGAAATTAATCAATTTATTATTTAAAGTGCATTCTCACCATCAAAATGGTCTCAGAAATAAAGCAGAGTGATACGGACATAACAGAGTGGACTGAAATAGTGAGAGGAAAACAACAAGTTACAGCGAGAATTGACTTAAATAGTGAAGGAGGACAGCAGGTTACATTCCATAGTGCTTTGAGAATAAAAATGACTTTAACATGGATTTAAAAGCATCCACGGATCCTACTTCTCTTATATATCTGGGTAGGCTATTCCACAAAAACGGGGCACGGGAGACAAATGCTCTCTTACTGGCTGATCTTTTGGTGAACGGAATAACCAAAAGACCAGCATCAGTGGAGCGGAGGGGGTGTGCAGGGATATGGGAGGAGAAGCTCAGACACGGACGCTCAAGTACAAAGGTGCCAATCAATTTAGTGACTTATATGTTAATAAAATAATCTTGAAGTCAGCCCTGGCTGTTATTGGAAGCCAATGTAGGGAAATCAATTATCAACAATCAAGTTATATGGTCAATTCTTTTAGTTTTTGTCAGAATCCTGGCTACAGCATTCTGTGCCAGCTGAAGGCCTCTGGTTCCACATTTAGGAAGACCAGAAAAAAGGCATTACAGTAATCAAGTCTTGAAGTGACAAATGAGTGAGATTTCTCATTTCCTCAGTCAGATTTCTATGTGTAGGCGGTCTCACAGCTAGTAACTCGGTTTTGTCAGCATTTAACATGAGATAATTTGTACGCATCCAGTTCTCAACTTCCAGAAGACAAGCTTCCAACTTGGGAGCTGTCATTTTGGATTACAGGAATGTATAGCTGGGTATCATCCACATAGCAGTGGAAGCAAATATCACATTTCCGGAATATATTACCAAGAGGAAGCATGTAGATGGAAAAGAGCATAGGGCCAAACCAAACTTAACATAAGAATATCCAGACAATGTATTGCTGTAATTTACACATTGAGTCCAGTTTGATAGGTAAGATTGAAACCATGAAAGCGTTTTAGGAGTATACTGTGATCAATAGTATCAAACGCTGCGCTAAGATCAAGAAGGAGAAGCAAAGATGCTTGATTAGCATCAGCCGTAGTTAAATGGTAATTCACAACTCTTGTTAAGGCTGATTCAGTGGAACGACGAGATCGGAAGCCAGATTGAAATTTCTCAAAGAAATTGTTCTGAGATAAATGAGTAGTACGTTGGTCTGAGTAGTAAGTTGGTCTGCAACAGAAAGGTACACATCTCCAATGTGCAACACGGGCAATCGTATTTTGACTGCCCCTTTGTAACAACAACTGCAGGAAAAAAAGAGCTGGCCACTCTTCTAGAGCTGAGAAAGCTAGGCTGGCCATTTTACCAGTTGTACTATAACTATGGTATTACATCATCCTCACCATCGGTACATCAAACACCCCGAGGGTGTCTGCAATAACCATGGAGGAGGAGGATCTCGCATCCCCAATGATAACCGGCACAGCAGGGGCAGAGTGGCAACCGTCGCCGGCTCTAGACACCTGAAGGCCGGTCACCATGGTCAAGGCTGTGGAGAGCGTGGTGCTCTCTGCCAGGCAGGTGTCGGCCGCCAAGTAGCCCAGCGTCAGGTTGGGCAGGAAGTGAGGGTTACTGTTAATCTCCTCTACCGCAAACACCATTGTGCGGAGCCAGCGGTATGCTCGCTGGTTAAAACTGGGTGGAAGAGATGATGAGAGATGATGAGAACAGCGGTTTGGGAAAGAAAAGTGAGTTATAGGGAAATGTTATGCAGATAACACATTCGACATCAACTAAACAATTAAGTATGACAATTATTAGTATTGTATTATTATTATTATTATTATTATCATTATTATTATTATTATTATTATTATTATTATTATTATTATTATTATAGTATTGAAACAAAGTAATGAATCACA
>OMLJ01122754.1:0-10087 GCA_900302595.1 Gadiculus argenteus | reverse complement strand
CCTAGTCCTGGGTCTTCCCCGAGGTCTCCTCCCCACTGGCCGTGCCTGGAACACCTCCCAAGGGAGGTGCCCAGTGGGCATCCTTATCAGATGCCCGAACCACCTCAGCTGACTCCTTTCTAAGCAAAGGAGCAGCGGCTCCAATCCGAGCCTCTCACAGATGACTGAGCTTCTCACCCTATCCCTAAGGGAGACGCCAGCCACCCTTCTGAGAAAACTCATCTCGGCCGCTTGTACCCGCGATCTCGTCCTTTCGGTCATCAACCAACCCTCATGACCATAGGTGAGGATAGGAACGAAGATCGACCAGTAGATCGAGAGTTTTGCCTTGCGGCTCAGCTCTCTTTTCGTCTCTTTTCGGTGCGGTAAAGCGAACGCAATACCGTATAATTAGGAGGGTGTGTTTTTTAACTGAAATCTCGTTCTACCGTTACAACCGGGAACTGATTAATTAATTAAATAATCAAGCCCCACCTGAGAGGGATATCCATCTCTGTTAAATAAAGATATTTCTTTGTGGAATACTTTGTAAAAAAAAAACACTATTTATTTCCCTTGTCGTTGTTGTTCTTTTTGCCATGTTCTTATTTTTCTTGCTCCAGGGACTGTTATCCCGTACACAGCTCATAGGAGAGAGAGAGAGAGAACTAAATTGCGTTGCAGTAGACCAGGATAACGCTACACTTGATAATGCATGATCTCTCAGCCTGTAGGTTTATAGTCCGTGTCTGTGCCAGGTTCTGGCGGAGAGGCTGAGCCAGCTCCAAGCAGGCCAGGTGTCTGCTCTGGAGCTCTGGCAGGTGGACGCCATCCGCAGGGTGTGGAGCGACCAGGGGGTCCGCAGAAGTTTCCAACGCAGGAGGGAATTCCTGCTCTCTGACTCTGCCCAATAGTGAGTTATAATAGCCATGCCATAGAAATGAGTATGGTGTGTGTTTGTGTGTGTGTGTGTGTGTGTGTGTGTGTGTGTGTGTGTGTGTGTGTGTGTGTGTGTGTGTGTGTGTATTGTAATAGATAGTCACTCTTACGTTTAAGTACAGATATCCTAGTTGAAAGTGAATTTAAAAGTAAAAGTAAAAGTCATAAAGTAGCTTTTGTTTTCTTTGGCGCCACCTACTGTGAAGAAAACACATCTGTGCAAGTGCGCCGCCACACCCTCTCTGGCGGCACAGCCATCGCTGGGTGATGTGCGCTGAAAACATGAAAAACAATTTCTCTGGGTAACGGGACATTAGCACCCCCTATCGCCTATTGACAATTACTTCATGGAGGATCGTCCTCCCTCAGCCTACGCACACAATCATTAATTTCTCCGGCAGTACTGGCAGCTCGTGAAATGTGAGGCTGTCAACGAGAGAGGGAAGAACGACCTCCTGTGAGCGGGTGGGACTAGCTCAGGAATCTGAATCGCCAATAGGCCAATAATAAGGAGTACTGGCAGCGCTATGAACCAATCAGCAGGAGCCCTGGCTGTGGAGGGAGGGAGTTGTTATGCCCTCCAGTCTAGGCTACGAGAACCACCGAACCCGCTCAGTCTGTCGTCTTGTTTCCACCGAGCGGTGCGCAGCTGTTCGTTGTGGTACAGTGCGGCTCGGTTCGCTTATATTGCTGTTTCCACCGCCAACAGTTGGGCAAGGTCCCGTAATAAACGGGAGATATCAGTGACCTGGTCGTAGTACGACCAGGTCACTGATATCTTTGCAACACAAACAGAGGGGAGGATCGACTTGATCTATAAATAAAGTCCCTTATTTTAATTGTCTTAACACCATGACCAACATTCTGAAACATCCATTAACATACACATTTGCCTCAAACAATGTTAGGCTTACAGCCCATGAAAATAGTTGTGAAATAATGTTTGTTGCTTCCTTTATTTGTTTGTTACTCTGACCGTTCTGGTTGATATTGTGGAAAGGATGTTAGTGAATGATTCAGAGCATGGTGTATTTTAAATGGAATCACTTTTGGTCTTCATTTTTCTTAAAACAATTGTAACTGAAAATAAACATCCAAATTACATAGGTAACATAGGATTACATAGGATAGGCCCATATTTTTAATTTAGCTTTAAAATCAAGAGTAGGCCTGATTTGACTTATTGGCTTTGCATCCTTTCCTTCGGCCCTTGTAGTCCAGACATGCTGCTCACCAGCTTTCAAAGTACAATGCTGCCACTGGTGGATCTGTATAATTTGATTCACATAATTATATCCTCTCTGCTAGTTTGTAGTTCACCAAAACACCCTGAAACAACAAGAGTCTCACATCCTTATTCCACCATACGCCCTGACAGTGAAGCAGGCCAACGGCAACCAAGCGTGCAGTCCTTCCTCCCTTACTTACTCCCTTAAAACCACCAGCCGCCACTGATATACAGTATATAAACAAAAGTATGGCCTTAAATTACGTGTATATATTTGTGTGTATATACATGTATAGGCACGTCATTTAAAGCCATACTTTTTGTTTTGAAAGTGAGCGCCCACCTGTGCTAGATAAAAAGCAGAAGAAGGTGTTTGCCCGTGAAGGTGATGGCAAAGCCAGTCTACTGAACCTTCCAAATCCAGCTTCGTTGTTAGAAGAGAAGAGCTGGGAGAAGCGATATATATATATATATATATTAAATGAGCATCCTTTAAGCTTCCTTTGAAAACAGCGTCATTTTCCTTTCTGTGTAACCTGTAGACCGCCCTGTCTGCTGTGTTTGTGTGTGTTCTTCAGCTACCTGAGTGATTTGGACAGAATCACTGCTCCGTCGTACGTCCCCACACTGCAGGACATCCTACGAGTCAGAGTGCCCACCACAGGTATCATAGAGTACCCCTTTGACCTGAAGCAAGCTATTTTCAGGTAAGTCCCTTCAGGCCATGTCACACTTCACATTCAAGTCCATTTTAGTCCAGTCCAACTCCCCCCACCCTGACCAAAACTGAAAACCAGAATGAAACGATTCTCCCGAACCCGCCTCCCCCAACTCACGCCACCTAGCCGTCAGAGCTACGCTATAGACACCAGGTGTTAGACTCACAGGAAAATGAAAGCGAGCGCCCGCCTGTGCTAGATAAAAAGCAGAAGAAGGTGTTTGCCCGTGAAGGTGATGACAAAGCCAGTCTACTGAACCGCCTTCCAAATCCAGCTTCGTCGTTTGAAGCTGGGTTGAGCTGGGAGAATCGATTCACTTGAAGCGAAGATGAGCCGTCATGCTAGCACCAATGGGAGTTATATCTGTGTCTGTACATATTATACCGCAAACATTGATACAAATTGGACACACTGACACACAATAGCGACTTAATATGTTAATTAAGTCACTTTTTATAAGTCGCTTAATAAGTGCACTCGACCATGAAGCTACAACCCAAACAGTGCAGGAATCATGGGAGAACTGTTATGCAGCTGGGCTCCAGCGACATCTAGGTGCTATACTTTGACCATGAGACAATGTTTGTCTCATTGAATTCAGTCAGAAAGTGGTTCCGTTGTACTGCTAGTAAAAGCATTTTTGCGATTTGTTTCTTTCCTTTGTTTTATGCGGGAAGTCTGTGTTTTTGTATAGTGTCTGTCAACTTCTTCAGTAAATAAGTTATTTTGTCTTTTTGCCTTTTTATTACGCACCACATTTGGGTTCCCACCTTACCCTTACAGAGTACATAATTCATAAGTATGTCTACCTAAAGTCCTCTATTCTATGGGTCATTTGATACAGGATGGTGGATGTTGGAGGGCAGCGCTCGGAGCGGAGGAAGTGGATCCATTGTTTCGAGTCCGTAACCACCATTATTTACCTGGTTGCTCTCAGCGAGTACGACCAGGTGCTCTTTGAAAATACGAATGAGGTAAGGGCAAAGACATGTTTTGTTTCTCAGACTTGCATCAATGTTTCTTTTAAATGTTTAAGAAGAGAGGAAGTCGATGATACTTCTCATCCTGTCCAGAAGTTTGGCTGTTGATAGATGTTTTCCAGCTATTTTCATGTTTCTGATCCTCTCAGAATCGATTGGAGGAGAGCAAAGCTTTGTTCAGGACTATTGTCTCCAACCCCTGTTTCCAAGAGACCCACTTCATCCTCTTCCTCAACAAAACAGACCTGCTGGAGGAAAAGATCCCACATTCCCACTTGGCCGACTATTTTCCCATGTTCAGAGGTCTGACATACATCAATGATAAAATTGCAATATTTCTTTTTTTTTTTTTTTACAGCTACTCCATCTATCCATTCATCTGAACCACACATTTTCTAAAGAATTACACTTAATAATAACAAATTATAATTAAAGATTTGTCACATAGCAACAACAAGATCTGACAATGTGTTTTTCAAGTTGGTAATAAGGTCATGTTAATAAAAAGTCTGCTGTTAGCTGGCTGGAAGACCTGCTTCCAGAACTCCTTGGGTGCCAACGATTGCCTTGGTTTTGCACAGTTTCCGTAGTGAATAACGGGAGTCTCTTCCACGTCATTCACAAGTCGTCTACAACTCTTTCATCCAGGGCCACAGGGAGACGTTTCCGCAGCCAAGCAGTTCATCCTACAGATGTATAAGGACCAGCACGCCGACCACATGAAGACCTTCTACCATCACTAGACCTGTGCCACAGACACTGAGAATATCCGTCGGAGATATTGTCATGAAGATCAACCTCGAGCAATGCAATTTACATTGACTGGAGATTGGGACGCAGTCATTTTTTTTTTTTGAGGGCTTGTGTAATCTGTGCAGATAACAGATAACAGAGTACTGATTATGTGTTTCATTAATGTAACTGACAACATGCCATAGCCTGAAACCACTCAACGACAGAAGTTAAATCCTCACAGGTGGCAGCTGCTGAGTCAGCTAGATTATTTTGGTTTAGAAAGTTACTGATGTGAAATGAATGTAGTCATGTTCAATAGTATCAAAGGATCTCAATGGGTCTTACTGGAGTTAGTGTAAGGAGACAGAGGGAGTTAACTCCTCCAGGGTTTTCTCTGTGTGACGTGTACTTCGCTGACTTAGTCAGCCATATCCAAGTAGATGTAAGTAAGTATTTTAATCAGCTAATGTACCTAAACAAATTACAATATTGTTGTGAATTTAGCTTTGACAATACAACAGTCAATGAACATAAGTGGAAGATTTCATTTCCGCCTAAAATTCTGCAAAGTACCTATTTCCTCTGAAACCCTCCTTTAAGTACTATACATCGGTTGTAAACACCGTGTTTAGCTACAAAATGGTTCATAAACATGTGATTTTACTTTTATGGTGGTTTTATGTTATGAAACACAACTTTGTTGAGAAAAACATCATACAAGGTAGGATAATCTTGCTTGCCTCTGTGTCAGGTTTTATTTGATATATTGTATGAAATAAAAGTTGTAAAATAAAATGTAATAAAATTGTATATAATTACGAAGATGGTGATGTCAAGAAGCTATTTCGCAAATACATTTCATGAGATTGAAGTTCTTCGGCGTCTCGGCGAAGATATTCCTGCAGAGATGAGTGACCCGCCAAGAGGGAGCTGCCGACCCAGCCCAGCACCACCGACCACATTCCATCTCCCACGATACGCCAGCATCACAACCCTGAAGTTAAGCCGACTGCAGCGAATAACAAGTGGAGCAACCAAGACACTGCTGCCCACGTTGCTCTAGCACTGGAGGGGAAGCCGCTGCAGGTGTTGCGCGACCTTACGCCCACCGAGCGACTAGACTATGCAACGCTGACGGCTGCATTGGAACGACGCGTTGGCCAACGGGTTTCAAAGGACAACATGCGGGACTAGCTGACCCGCTGGTGCCGCCAAGAGGGTGAGACGCTGGGTACTTATGCGGCAGATGTGTGCTTCTATGCATATCGTGGCTACCCCCTGTTTGAGGAAGAAGCCTGTGAGGAGCTAGCCCTGGGCGCTTTCATCCATGGCCTCACACCAGAGAGACTGAGAGAACACCTCCACATCCAGGCACTGACCAGCCTCAATGCCGCGCTGGTCGAAAACACCACAGAGCCCCACAGTCGGGAAACTAGTGCGGGTAGGCACCCTGGGGAGACTGCCACCCGTCCAACCGACCATAGGCCCCATTGAGAACAATGACAAGATCGGCCACGCACACGGCCTCTACCACCTCTGTTCCATCAAGGGACACCCCTGCTGGGCCCTCGTGGACATGGGTTCCACCATCTCCATTGTGCACCCAGGGGTGCTTCCAGAGACAGGATGTACGCCCACCGACTGTAAGATCCGAACGGTGACCAGAGAACTAGCTGGGATGCTGGGGAAACTCCTGTTGCCAGTGAAGGTGGGGAACACCGAAACCACCCATGAGTTTTGGGCGGCCGAAATTCTAGACCCCTGCATCATCGGGCTGGATCTGCTGACTCGTTGGGGGGGTAGGGTGGATGTGTCGAGGAACAACATTCACCACGGCACGGAGACGCTGACCCTCCAGCGCTGTCAAGGGGGGAAGGTACGGTGCCCAGCTGTGTCCACCAGGCATCACACCACCTCCGGCTCCACAGCCACTGTCGCCATCCCCTGAGGTGACACCGGCGCTGTCTTGTCCGCCTACGTCCCCCCAGGCCCTGTCGTCAGATGTTGAGGATAACGCTATCCAGGAACTATACCAGTGGAGCAGTGAAGGACTCGATGCTCAGCAGAGCCAACAGCTGCGAGACCTGCTCCAGCAGTTTACCGACATTTTTGCTGCACTAAATCAGGACTGCACCCAAACTAACCCGGTGCAGCACTCAATTGACACTGCCACGGCCCTGCCCATTAGACTGCGAGCCCACCAACTAGGGTTTGCCAAACAAGAAGCAGCAGAGCAAATTATCCGGGAGATGGCTAAGGCCGGGGTGATAGAGCCATCTAACAGTCCCTGGGCTGCCCCTGACCTCCTGGTCGAAAAGAAGGACAACACCTGGAGGTTCTGTGTGGACTATCGTCACTTGAACGATGTAACCAGAAAGGACTCTTATCCCTTGCCCCTCATAGTTGACGCCCTGGACAAAGTCTCAGGGTCACAGTGGTTCAGCTGGCACTAGATGCCAGCTGAAAAAGAATAAAGAATTTCCCCCCGGGGATCAATAAAGTATTCTGAATCTGAATCTGAATTCTGAAGGCCCAAGATGGCTTTCACCATCGGCCAAGGGCACTGGCAGTTCAGGGTGATGCCCTTTAGTCTCTGCAATGCTCCCGCCACGTTCGAGAGACTTATGGAGAGGGTTCTGGCTCACATTCACAGAAAACAGTGCATGGTCTACCTCGATGACTTTCTGGTCCATGCCACGGACTTCGAGCTGGCCCTGGAGAATCTCCATCAGGTCTTACAAGCCATTCGGGGTGCAGGCCTACGCCTACACCCCAAAAAGTGTAACTTGCTGCAGTGCGAGACCAGGTTCCTGGGCCATGTGGTGGGGTCAGAAGGCGTGGCTACGGACCCTGCCAAGGTGGAGGCGGTAAGGAACTGGCCCATCCCCCGAAATGTCAGTGAGGTGCACAGCTTCCTAGGGCTTGCCTCATACTATCGACGGTTCGTCCAGGACTTTGCATCAATCTCTCCTTTGAGGACTGCAGACATTGCGAACGCCAGGAGGAGCGAGATGGAACTACCCTCCAGGTAGCTGCCACAGGACAGGTCGGGCCAGATGAAGGTTGGCTGAAAGCAATGGAAGACCAGGAGTGGCAGGCAGCACAGGTCAGTGACCACACACTAGCCAGGGTGGGACAGTGGGTTGACAACCAGGCACACCCCTCCCCAGCAAGCTGTCTCTGCCTTGTCCATGGAAACCAAGACCTACTTCTTAGAGTGGGCCACTTTGGCACAGAGTGATGGACTGCTTTACAGGGTCTGGCGTGCACCAGGCTGGGGGGAAAGATGTTTGGCAGTTACTAGTGCCCAAGGACTGGCACCAACAGGTGCTACATGTGGTCCACGGTTCAGTGGGGGCAGGACACTACGAGATGGCTAAGAGCCTCAACAAACTGCGCCAGCATTTTTACTGGCCTGGTTGCAGGAAGGACACAGAGCACAGACTGCTGTGACTCCTGCACTGCTAAGAAGGGGCTGACTGGACGTTCCCATGTGTCTGGAAGAGGCTCACGAGTTTGCGAGGCAGCGTCAGGAACAGGCAGGGGTACGACAAAAGCGGAGGTATGACCTCTGTTGCCATGGCCACTTCTTCATGCCTGGGGAGAGGGTGTGGGTCTACAATCCAACCCGGAAAAAGGGGGTCTCTCCCAAACTGACCAGCCAGTGGATGGGTCCCTGTGAGGTGCTGGAACAACTTTCCGATGTTGTGTATTGGTTGAAGATCTGTGTCTGTGGGCGGGTGGTGGTGTTACACAGGGACCGTTTGGCATCCACCCCTGGCGGCCAGACTTTCTGACACACCCAGCATGGCTCCACTCACACCGACGAGTCCACCGACTCAAACCGACAGTGGGGGGTTGGGGCATGCGACCCCACAGGCTCACAGGCGGTGGCAGCAGCCTCCCCATCGCTATCAGGACTTTGTTGTCACCTGAGGACAGGCGACATGCTGGTGGGGGTAATGTAGCGTCGGGGCTATGTTCGTTGTATTGTTTATACCACTACTATTCTTCGCTGTTGGTTCCCATCATGCTTTGCATTAGAGGAGGTTCAAAAGTTCAACGATGGGGAATGCGATGGGATGTCAGTCAGTGATTCCGGTTAAGTTATGGTTGGTGTACTGTTATAGCGGTACAATACGTTTAATCTTTTATTTGAGGAGTCATGATTGCTTATGACACATTCACTTGCGTACAGGTATTGATTTGCATATTGTAGCCTACACATTTTTTTATATTTTGTTTTTACTGTTGGTAGCCTATTTCTGTTGCATTATGTTACTTTTATTTATATTGTATGAATTTCTTGATTGATAATGTGTGCTTATTAAAGCAGTTATTGAAAGTTACGTGAATAAAATGATTAGCCACCACCATCACATTCCTTCTCTAGCCTACCATGGTGATTGGCAGGTTTTTCCCGTTTCCTTTCTACTGCTATCTAGAAGCAGCGAGTGCAAATCTGTATCTCACTAACAAAAGGCTGTTCCCTACTCATCACCTAAGTAACAGGTTTTGCCACATGAATTGTTCGCATATTAACTGACTACGGGACGACTTATACAAATGGGTGTTATTGGCAAGAGAGAAGACTGTCGTTAAGGGATATCCGTTTCCTGAGTGGTTTTGTGATTGTTTTTTCAAAATGTTCGTGAAAACTCGACATTTATTCTCCTTGTAGTTTTTGTTATTCTTTTTGTCATGTTATTATGCCTATCCCTCCGGGGCTACTAGATAACTGGTGTGGACAGCTCATATGAAGCATACGACCGGAAATTGCGTTTGAGTAGACCGTAATAACGCTACAATACAGGATCATCTCCCATATTACCTGTTAACGCATACCGCCATGTCAAGGACTGCCTATTTCCCCGCCTCTTACCCAAGGAATGTGAAACTCACCTGCCGGTTCTTTCTTCATTGACGAAGAATGAGGAAGAATTAATGCCTTAAATGACTCACCCACCTAGAGGACCGTTCACTGGACGCTTCGGTTGACATTTTTAGGCATCTTCTTATTCGTGACATTGCTTTCATCATATAGGCCTATTATAATATACCTAACCCTCAGCAGCACCCTGACGACAGTTTACAATGGGCGAATGTTGTATGTCTGACGAACAAATAGAACAACGCAGGATACATGCTGAAATAGAAAGAAGGCTTCGTCGTGATAAAAAGGAATCCCACCGAGAATTAAAGTTGCTTCTCTTAGGTAAGTCTGCCGTGGGCTCCGGTAATTGAAGCAGTCGCCCAACACGTTTTGGACTGGTCTGACTTCCACGCATTGACTGATGAACTAATGAGTCTGACAATCTAGATGGAACTTAGAAATGTATTTCAGGCCAGCAGCATACCAGAAATATAAAGTAACTATTAAGAAGATCATATCAACCTGGACAGTTGATATGATTTCGCATAATAAATATGCGAAGACAACTTCTAGATCCTCATTTATGGCTATTTTTTTACTGTATTTTTGCAACACTTTTTTGTTGATTATATAA
>OMLJ01122738.1:7577-17860 GCA_900302595.1 Gadiculus argenteus | reverse complement strand
CAACATAACGACTGCGTGAAGGATAAATGCGTAGAGATAAAGCAGATAAAAATAATGACGTTTTATTTTTTCTATAAGTCGTGACTCCTTTGGGTGAAATGCTTCAAGAACCACAATAAGAAACACAATAGGATATTGTGCATAGAGTAAAAATGTGTAAATCGAATTAGGTTTCATTGTTCATAAGTAAGTCATTAACTTTAACTAGTCAGTATGCATGCGTGCTGGCAAACGTGAGTTTGCTTTTATACGTTAGACGCTATCAATACCTTTTAGGTGATGCGCATTTGGTAGCACATTATGACTTTGTGTGGAGGATAAGCATGTAAGGATGACTGGCGGTTTCATCTTTTTAGTAAGTCTGCTGACTTTTAGAGGAAATGCATATGGATTGGTGAAGCTGGGTTTTATTTGTTAAGTAAGTCGTTTTCAACTCACGGTTAGTATGCATGCGTGTTGGCAGATTTGTTTTAAATATGCTTTTTGTACGTTAGACGCGATCAATACCTTTTAGGTGATGCGCATTTGGTGACATAATAAGATTTTGTGTTGAGGATAAACACGTAAGGGCATCTCTGCGGTTTTGTCTTTTTGTCAGTCTGCTAACTTTTGGTGAAAATGCAAACACATTTAAAGGTCTGGTCGAAAACCCATCGTGGAGGGGCACGTAAAAAATAAGGACTGGATTTGATCTCCATCGTGGAGGGGCACGTAAAATAAGGACTGGAGTAATACTCCAACACGGAGGGGCGTGTGAATGGCCATAGGAAACTGGGTTTCCAAAACGCAGGACAGCGTAAGTAAAGTAACGTGCAGATTGAGTAATGTGCATAGGAAAAAGTGGACAGCATCAAATAGCATCAAATGTGGTTAAAATAGGTGGAATGAAAGAAGATTATGTCATCCGAGTTGAATGGTGTATGTGTGTGCCAGAGTGTGTGTTATTGTAACATGGTGAGATTCCATGCCAATCATAATTAGAGAAATTATTTAGGGAATAGTTGGTGTGTGGAGAAATGATTGGTGAAAAGTAGAATGTTGTTCGTCTGCTATGAAGTGTGTCTGTGTGAGCCTGTGTGACTTTATGGCTTTACAACAGGGCCACTCAGAAGAGGGGGTGACCCCTGGGGAGAGGCTCAGGCAGAGAGACAATCTGATAGAATAACAAAGGGAATTGTGATAATATGTAACAGCCAAAGCAGAAGTGAATTGCCTAATATTGAAAATGCAAGTTTAATATTATGTGTCTGTTTATGTTTTACGGTGAAACTGAAATGAAGTGCATTAACAAATGTATAAGGAATCTTTGGAAGATGTGTGTGTAATGGGATAAGAGACAGAGAAACGAGAATGTGAATTAACAGAGAGCTAAGGAATGGGGTGGGGAAGAGATAACCCATCTTTGCATGTAGTTCTGTTGATTAGATTTCGGATCTGGCGACACTCCCTCCTCCTGCCTCCAGCCCAAAAGAATGAAAAGACCCAACGCAACGACTCTTCTACATGATGGGACATTATAAGAACGTTTCAGCGATGAGAGCTGACTACAGACTGTGGGAGGCGCAATGGCTGCAGGAATGTCGGCTGAACAGAGAGAAAGACCAGCATTACCAGAGAAAACCTGAGCATTGGCCTACATGGTGCTGATGAGAGAAAAAGAAAAGTCCCACAGCTAGAAGGAGAGACGTTGGGGAGAGATGATGATGGAGGGGCTGGAGGAGCAGAGAGAGATGGAGGAGTGTCCAGGCCGGATGGAAGGAGATAAGAGCAGAATATGTAACGTATCGCACTAGACACTGTATCCATTCATATTACAAGAGACAAGATTTAATGTGTAACTGGATTGTGTATAGATTGTGTGAAAGTTATTAGAAATGTTGAAGAAGCAGAGTAGTAGAAATGTTGATGGTAAAAGTAATGTGTGTTTTTTCTTTTGTTTTATGTTGACACATGAGAGATTCAATGTGTCAAGAGGGAGGAGGAGAAGTACACTACAACAATGTGTGTGTTTACAAAGTAAACCAAAGGAAATAATTATTCTAAAAAAAAAAAAATCCACCATTAGTCCACTATGGTTATAATAATTAGTTCACTTGAGTAGAGAAATTTCCATGACAGACCTCATCATTCCCTACAATCCTTCACAGACCCTCCGATCTTCGGGAGCTGGACTTCTTTCGCTACCGAAGGCTGGACAGAGAGCTTTCGCCTATCGGGCACCATTCCTTTGGAATAGTCTGCCACCTGTGATTAGGGAAGCTGATTCAGTGGAGCTATTCAAAGCAAAGCTTAAAACGCACCTTTACAGCCTTGCGTTTGAGAGATAGGGGTACATAAACTACACAGATGCTGTGCGTGTGCGACCACTGTGTACTTGTTCATGCTCTGTTGAAACAGTCACTAATTGTGTAGTATTATACATTTCCACTATGTACTTTCCCCCTCTAATTCACTTTTTGTCTGTTTTAGCATGTTGCGGTGACTGCGACTGGATGCCTGGACTCTCCCCACGGTTCGCTGGCCAGCACTCCATCACCCATTTTAATATTCTGCATGTATCATGTATTATGTATGTCAGTTGTGGCACCTATTGCACTCCTGACCACCCCTGGAAAGAGGGATCCCCTATTCTGTGTTTCTTCCCAAGATTTCTTCCTTACTGATTAAGGGAGTTTTTTCTTGCTCTTTTTGGGGGCTTGGGTCAGGGGGGTGTCATAAATAGTTTGCCTGTTAAGCCCTTTGAGACTGTAATGGTGTATTATGGCTATACAAATAAAATGGAATTGAATTGAAGCCAGAACCTCTAAGGGTAATTTGTCTTACGGAAATTAAATATGTTTGTTTAAAGTAAAAAGGTTAAGAAAATACAGACTTCTAACTGTTGACATGATATTGTTTAGAGGCTAAGCAAACAACCAATCTATTGTGAGAGAAAATATGTGTTCCTGCATATCTGCCTAATGTGGGTATCAATTCACTGGCTTTTATGAAAATGTTATGATTAGGCTATACGTGTTTTGTATATAGTGAGACTTCTGGTCAAGCACTGAAGGACTTAAAGGGACATTCCACCGATTTTCACATTAATCTGTATTGAAAGTCGGTCATATTTGTAGTCGAAATGTAACATACATTTCTATTTTGGTGCCTTTTTGTCCAAGAAAAGTCTGAAAAGTTGTAGTCTCACAAGAGCTCTAACACTTCCTTCTTTAAATTATGTCAAAATTGTCATATGACATAATTTAAAGAAGGGGTTAAATACAGATATCTCCCATCTCCCATCTCTCAAATGAGGGAATGATGCATGACCATTCAAAAATAAAACTTGGTTTCTAGAAATACAAAGCTTAATGCAAATGGGTGGAGTGTCCCTTTAAAGGGTGTCAGACTGCATTTGGGTTTAATAGAGCAATCATAACATGGCAGAGCAAATTAAGTTTCCCACACAAGCGTAATTGGGTTCCCACTAAGGGTTTGTCCACGGAGGAGAACATATCACCTCCTAGGGACCGGTACCAGTCAGTCCACCATATTGGTAGATCAAGCGACTTAATCCCTTCTTTATTATTAATCCCTTTCCTTATCATACGATTATGAAAATACAGATCCCTCCCTCCTCTCGGATATTAAATCACTCCCATAATATGGCTCCTGGCTTAAAGGAAATATAAATGAAATGGAGAGAAGGGAGAGAAAAAAACAGGTAGTTGTCTTTAGAGTATGTATTTTTTTGTTGTTTTTAACAACAACTAATTGGAAGTGTGCTACTTCAGAGTATCGCAGTTTTTGAGTTTTTAGTAAGATCTACCGCGACAAATCCAAAAGTGGTTGGTAGCAGGGCCAGTGAATATTTTCCTTGACAAAAGGTGGTTGGCATACTTGCTTATCCTTTTAAGCACTATCAAATACTTATTTTTGTGTCTGACCATTTAGCCCTTGCAAAGCTGGTTGGTTTCTTCAATCTCCATGAAAAGCAGAGCTATTTTTCCCTTGTGGAGATGCCATGACTTCTGAATCTCAATTAAAAATCTATGTTATTCTCAGTTTTCACATTTGTCCCTCACTTCCACACAGCGACTTTGGATTAAAAGTCTCGCTGAAGCCTCCCACAAACTCCAGAATTGGCAGGTCCCTTATGTTGCTTACTAAATAATATCACCACTAGCTCCTTCCTTAAAGACATGTGGTGCCAAAACATGTTGTTTGGACTATGAAAAGAAGTTTAGAACCCGAGAGAGAGAAGGAGTGCATAAACATCTTGTGCAGACTTTGTATGTATATGGTGCCATGATGCCACCTCATATGATTATGCCAGGATAGTCTTGCAGAAGAGAAGAGGTGGAAAGACTTGCTGAAATGTAAACCGGAAACATGTTGTTATCACCTCAACACCTCTTCAACTCGAGATGATGTTACGCTAATTAGATCTGTAAGTAAAAAGAAGTACAGAATTTTTAATTGCCATGATTACTTTCAATAGCTGAATAATATCACTGTGGAATTCAGCTTATAAGGAGATAAAGTGAATGTTTATTGCATGGTGTATTTCAAGGAACATTTTGTCAGTTTGCTAATGAAGCAGTATGTATGGCAGTATGTGATGTACATGGACACCAGCTCACCGCCAGTCCTTAACACCTCACCTAGCTTTTAGCTCAGACAAGAGGAGGTAAAAAATCGAATCATATGAATCATCAAATCCACTGACACCTCTTGTCCCAGGTTAAATCAGACGTTGATTAAACACTTGACTTTATCATAGAGGGCAAATGGAAAAAGCAGTGTGGTACCTATGAATCCTGGCAAGGGTTACCTCTATGAAAATACTGCATCATTAGCAGGTTATTAGTGTTTCTAAATGTCAACCGGCCTGCGTGTGAGTACAATGGACCTTTTGGGAACCCACTTTCATCCGCTCTCCCAGCTCCGGTTTGGTGTCATGGTCGAGTTTGACCTCTCAAAAAGTCACACTGGCGCTGATCATTATTAATGTTCTCTGAGTGCCTTTTTGTGTGTATGTGTGTATGGGCGCGTTTGTGTGTTTTTGTGTGTGTGTTGAGCACACGCTTGGCCATTTCTGCCTATGTATGTGCTAACCTTCAATCCTATGTGTGCAAGCAATGAAGAGCACAATGATAGAGACACACAACCTCATGTGTGACAGAGACAGAGGGGGAGAAGAGAGTGCGGCAGAAAGAGAAAAAGATGAAAATGAAATGGAACATGGCCGTAAATCATGTCAAGGTCAATCTGGTTGAGCCCCCCTACCCCATCCCCAGCCTATCCTCTTTCTCTATTGCTTTACATTTTCTCTTTTTAATCTCGACAGAACTCAACATGTGGTGAGTGGAGGTGGTGGGGGTGTTGTTGTGGGCCTCCCTGTGTCAGAGGACTTCTGGCGATATCCTTCATCAAACAGCTCTGGATCAAAGGCTCGCTGGCGCACCGCTGCTGAGCGGTGAGATTTAGCAAAATAACGCATGACCTCTCAGACCCCAAAAAGACACATGAAAAACACACTTTTTTTTTCACGGAAATCTCAGTCGAGAGTGAAATAGAATTAGAAGTAAAGGGAAGGAAGGAAAGAAGAGGCACACATTATCTCAGAATCACACTATGTCTGAACATAAATGAATATGGTTGGAGAATTTGTGATAGCATGACAATTCACTTGGAACAACAAAAGTTGCTATCAGGATGAGACTTGGTACACAGAGAGAAATATAAACCGCACAGAGAAAGCTTTGTGAATGTTATTCAACTTTCTTTGTGCTGAAAAAGAAGAAGACATTAGACATAGACATATGTATAACTGGTATTGATGGTACCATTTACCTATTTGATTGTATTATTATATAAAGCATTCAAATGTTTCAATAGAAATCATGACGGAAACAAATGTATTGTGTACTAATTGGAGAAATAGCAGTTGGAAGGACAGCGAGTGTTAAGTCACTACAGGCTGTTGAATGTCCCTGTTCTTGAGAGAGACAGGTGTTTTGGTGGAAGTTATAGTCAGAGTCTAAGCAGTAGCTAGGTAGCAGCCACCTGCCAAACAGAAAGCATCCACACCGCGTCTATTTGGTTCACCTGTTCACCTGATCCTGAAATGTTTATCGTCTTCCAATAATTTGACAATGTAATTGAAACCACTGTCCTTAAAGGTTCACTGTGTAATATTTTCACCCAACTAGTGGTTAAATGAGATATTGCATTCAAACGAAGACTGCTCTCTAGTGCCTCATGTTTTCAAATGTGCGTTGCAACCTGTTGAAACTACGTCAGACGGTATGTGTCAAGATTCAAGAAGCTATGACAACAACATGTCACGTATGCCACGTAGTGCTTTTCGTCCCTATAGACCGGAAGAACATGGCTGCCTCCATAGAGCTTACTCGTCCTATGTAGATACAGAGAAGTGATTCTGCGCTCAGGAGGAGAAGTGAGATTGTTGGAGATAATTTTACACCAATGAGGACTTATTTATGAATGAAGACGTTGATTTGAGCTAATAAATGACTTAAAACATTACACAGTGTCCGTTTAAACATAAAAGCCCCCCAAAAATTGTAATCTTATGAACTGTGGTTGTGACAAGGCCCAGAGCTGGGGACGGGGGTAGGCCTTTATTGCAGACACACCCACTCAACCTTTCTTCCTCACCTTCCTAAACTGCCTGCAAGCAGTGGGTGGAGAAGCTCACACTAGTATGTGGTTGTTGGTTTAATGCAATGCGGTAGGCTGAATTCACAGTCTCTCAAATGGCTCAGAATCTGAATGTTTTAGTATATTCAATTAAATGATCCCGAGGGTGCTTTCATTTTGTATCCAGATTACAGTAGAGTAGCTTATCTATCACTGTATTATTTGGATCAATCTTTCTTTAAGAAAAATATCTGGCCTAATTAATCAGGATTAGTTGAATTAGTTCTCTGATCCTCTACTGTGGAGGATTCTCTTGGAGCCGCAGGGATATACCAATCATGCCCTCTTCTCTCTATATACCAGGGGATACCCTCAGCTGATGGTGACTTGACTTAGGAACTGAATGATGCAGCTCCCAAAAACCGAGCAGAAGCTGCTTAAAGACAGTGGTCAATAGACACAACGCCACTGTTCACTGAAGAACAAAAACAACAGTCTCTACTTGCCTAACCAAATTGCATTGGGGAGTCCACCGGCATAGGGGACACTATTGGCTTCAATCGAAGGCTTTTATTGATTAAAACACACACACACTACTATGTCCAGAATATTTAAATACAAAGTACTGGTTTTGATGTGAAGTATTAATCAAGCATTTCTTTAATCCTTCTGTCAATCAATACCACTCTCTTCTTCAACTTTTTGCACATTTGAAATGCTGTTGTTGTTACCGTTGCATTTCTACCCAATGTATCTTAGCATGACATGTCAGCTTAGCCGTTAGCATCCGGGTGCACTGAAAAGGTCAGACAATCCTTCTCCCTCCGCTTGTAAGAAGTCAAGTAGCCTGTGCTGCTGTCCTGGATACTGTGCGGTGTCAGGTACCCAACAAACCGTGCCAAGGCCAGATGGCAAAAGGCTACGTGCTGACAGATGACATGAGAGGGCCACTCGCCATCAAAGCGTGACAGAAAATAATACATTCACTCAAATCAGAAATAGACAAAAAGCAAAAAAAAGACAAAAGCACTTTTTAATGAGAAGAGATATACATAATATAATGGTAAATCTGGACGAATAAACTCACCCAACGGCATAGTACTTGTTAAATATATTCACTTGTTGGAGAGACAGTATCAGGCAAAATCATTTTTAGATTTATATGGAGTGAAATATATGCCCAATGTTATGTACGGGTAAAAAAAATGTGTAGAAATGTGTGAAAATGTTTCTCGTAATTCCATACATACATATTGGAGATTCTGTTTTTCTCACAACATGACTTTGACATTTAGGTGTGGTGAGAGTAATGGGCAATTTATTGGTTACCAGAGGGGTATTCCCTGGAAGTCGCTAACGAAGGCGGCGCTTAGTTGATTAAGCCTGGTAAGAAACTAACAGCAACTTTCACTTGAGGCTAAAGCCGCTCCATCAACGCAGTTCAGCCGTGCCTTGCTCAGGTTAGTTCAAACCAGGCTAACTTTATCGTGGATTACACACTCTCCCGAGATATGTAACCAGCCCAGAACCGTGAATGTCGAATCATGGATCAAATGTCCGAAAAGAACTGAGCGGGATCTTTTCCAGGGCGAACAGAAGCTGCTTGTGGAGGTCTATGAGGAGTACAATCATATAATAACTTAAAAAAGGAACACCATAGCCATTAATAAAAACAGGGAGGCTGCCTTGCAAAAAATCAGCAAAAAATCTTAATTGCATTGCAAGTAGTATTAAGCGTAAAGTATTTTATTTGAATACTGACTTTAACTTTTGAAGTAAGGTCTTGCACCCGGTCGTCCCGGGGTTCAATGCCCACGCAATTAGTTATTTCGGGATTACTGGAACTAGAACTTTTCATGCCATTATGCTTTGAATATTTTAAATTGACTAACCATAGTATTTATCTCAAGAGAAGTGGTCTCGGCTGCCTGCTAAGAAACCCACCTGATTGGAATTTATGTATGTTAATTTCCCATGTAGCAGCGTCTTTGTCATTGTGACAAAGACTTCACCATCATCAGTAACATTAATATTAACATTGACTTTACAATGTGGTTTTGTAAGTTATATTTTGGTTCTGGGGAAATTGTAAGACGTATTTATTATATAAAAAGTAAATTGTTAGGCCTACTTTCTCGGACATAAAAGCCAATAATGCCAATAATTCTATAACATAACAATATATAGCAATTCATTTCATTATTTTATTTGCATCATTTAATCTTAGACCCTTAGGGAAAATATAGGTTGTTTGTACTTCATATATGTACATTTAGTATGTACATTTACAAGTAAGTCTGACAGCTAACCTGCTCCAGACCAGGTTAGGTTGGTCAGATAAATTGCCATGGTTACTTAGCGGAGATTCCCTTAAGTCACATTAATGGAACGCAACTCTGAAACTGAAATAAGCCAGGCTAAGCAAAATAAGCCCAGCTTTGTCTTTAGCTTGGTTGATGGAATACCCCTCTGGACAAATTAGTCATTGGTATATGCCATGTTTACCTCCCTGACTGAAAACATGCACTATTGTGCATGGTTTGGATAAAATGGCTGGTCATAAGCTTCCAGGGCAGGTAACTACCATGTCGAGCTGATCCAGTGGATCCAAGCTTCAAAAAGTAATGACCAAGCAAGTGGATCCAGTGGGTTGCTACCCCTGGCGTGGTAGTTAGCAGCCTTGGAAGCTTTGACAGCCAAAGCATCTTCATTTCGCACCCCATATCACCTCTCGAACCCTACACATATCAGGGGTTCCATTTTCATTTAAATGCGATTAGACAGCATTGCGGTACCAGGGAAGGGACTTGGAGGGGGCAGAGGTGTTGATGATGTAAAATGTGCGACCCACAGCCGGGAGCTTTAAAAGAAAGAAACAGCTGATAGACAGCAGGGCAACTGGTTGTCAAGACAACAGAGACAATGCAGAGACAGCAACATGAATAGTTCTAACTGGAGAGACTGTGAAATCTGCGAGCTGCAGACCATCATGACAGAAGGATTTGCAGTTGCATCAACGAAGACAGTGAAAGATTATGTGATCTACAAGAAGGTAGCAGAGGATTTTACTGGGCTTCGTCAGGGTCACATAGCCACATAGCTCACCACTACTGACACTTGACACTTTATGCCTGGAAAAACATGTTTACATCTGCCTACATTTCAGTTTACATTTTATATTATATCTACATTTATATTATATATATTATATCACATTACACTTGACACTTTACGCCTGGAAAAAACATGTTTATATCTGCCTACATTTCAGTTTACATTTTATATTTATATTTATATCTACATTTATATTATATTATATATACTATATATTACATCTCATTACATTTTACCTCCACACTTTATTATTATTATTATTACTGTTATTGTTGCTCTTTTTACTTTTATTCTATTTATATATTAAGCCTAATTGCACTATTGGAGGAGCCCAAGACTTAAGAATTTCATTGCCATTTCATTTCATTGTCATTGTTGTGCATATGACAATAAAAACATCTTGAATCTTGAATCTTGAATCTTTTTGTTTACAGGAAGTCTTACTCCAAATGGATCAATAAGTTTGTTCTACTTCTCTAAAAGTACTTTTCTTTCCTCCAAAAAGAATATACTAACATTTCTGT
>OMLJ01122731.1:1075-12441 GCA_900302595.1 Gadiculus argenteus | reverse complement strand
AGGAGGAGGAGGAGGAGGAGGAGGAGGAGGAGGAAGAAGATGAGGAGGAGGGAGAGGAGGAGGCGCCCACTGGTGACAAGTGGAAATACTCCCGTGTTTCACAGGCGGTATACATTAGAGAGGAGACACAGTGACACAATATATAGATTCAATGCAAGCTTAATATGAACAGCAGTTCACATGTGTAAATGTATAATAATAAACAAAACATATTTTTACTCTGAATTTCGTGGAAAACCTCACATTTAAACAATCAAATTAGATGGTTGGATAGGTTGCCCTATATTTGGTTACCAATTCTCGAAAGAGAGACCCTTATGCTATATCATTCTGATAGAGAATTGATTCAAACACGATGAACAGATGGACAGGTGGACAACACCAGGTCAGAAAGGGGAAGTAGGCCTACTCACTACTCACCAGTGTTTTGGGAGGTAACCATCTGGGTTCACTAATTAGCCTAACAGCAAACCAGAGGACCAAGAAGCCGGTTCAGAAGGGGGGGGGACTACTATCCCCTCCCCGCTCTCCCTCCCCTCTCACGCGGCACGGCACCTTCTCAGCCGCGGGGCGCCGTTATGCCGTTTCCTCGATGTGATGTGAGTTTATCGTGCTCGTGCCTTTATTCTAATTCCGGATGTTTCACTCGAAAACCGGGGACATGTCCGGGGACAGCAGTGGCCGGAGACAGGACACTGAAAACGGGGACTGCCCCCTGAAACCGGGGACGTCTGGTCACCCTAACAACACACATCAGATGTGTGAGATCAGCTGGCTCCATCCGTCGGGAGAGCAAAACGAAAAGCCGGTAGGCTTCTTTTAATCTCTGAACATGAACTTTGAACTTGCCCACCACTGCTTTCCTCGTTGAATAGCGTCATAGTCCACTTCGTGTGCATTACTGCTAGGGCTACTTGTTAATGTATTTTATATTTCTAGTAGCCTATATTTTTCTTCATAATTGGAATCCCCACAAAGTTCACACCCTCAACATTGAGCATTCCCGGTTCTATGACACCTGTGGCGTCTAAATTCACTGTCCTTTCTGGTTGCAGGATAGTCTGTACTTCATTGTTTAACTCCCATTCTAAACGTTCTGGGTGCGAAACCCCCATATTAGCAGTCTACATGTAGACATCCTTGAGCCTGACCTGTCTAACCCTGACATGCTCATTAATGGCATGTATCTTAAAGAAAAGAAATGTCCCTTGAGGTCAGTTTTATTTGTTCACATCGTTTTGATTGAACACAGTTGAGTGGACCAGTCCTTCTTTGAAACATGTTTCATGGATACTAACGCCTGTTGGACTCCCTCAGTCTCTCCCCGTCCTGTGAGAATGAGGGCAAAAGCAGACGGATGCCAACATGTCGAAGAAGTGTTTTAGAAAGGGGAAAATGAGGATTGGCAATGGGCCTTAACTGTTCTCCTTCAGAACAAAGTCAAGCTTGGCATGGCTGAATAGATGTATGCCGTTTGATACATTTGAGTTTTGTGACAGCTTCCGATATTTAAGTGATTGGGTATATTAATATTTAAAGTAGCTGCAGGCAATACAAGGCTTGAGATCATATTACTTTTATATTCAAAATGGAGGAAATGGAATCTCTCTCTAATTAGGTCTAGCAACGCTGGACTCTGTGTATGCACCATGGCAGGCTTAATTTAGCATAGTGCAGGTAGAGCCCAGAGTGTGGATGCTGTTGGTTTTGTATTGCATGCATCTTGAAGGGAGGAGGCGCTATCTGCAGACCGCCAATCTCCAAGCAGCTCCACCCGCATGCTTGTGGCCATCGAGTTGGGCCCGTCATTCTTATCCCCCTTCATCAATGAGGGAGTAAACCATAACAAAGGTCTTTTTTATTGGTTTTAAATGAACATTTCAAACAGTTTGGCAATTGTTAACAATTTACTTGATGGATTGGTAGGTAACATATATATCTAGATAGATAGATAGATAGATAGATAGATAGATAGATAGATAGATAGATAGATAGATAGATAGATAGATAGATAGATAGATAGATAGATAGATAGATAGATAGATAGATAGATAGATAGATAGATAGATAGATAGATAGATAGATAGATAGATAATGAGCTCCGCTTCACCAAGATGACGTGCTATCCGTAACATGGCACTCGGTCATTAAAACTCTATAATAAGCTCTTGGAGTCATGGAGAGAGATAGTAACGTAGGGTAAGAAGAGCACATGGAAGTGTGAGAGCGCACAAAGCTGAATGAGGAGGACCAATAGACGTGGAGCCTGTACAGCACTGCTGTTCAGGACGGGATGGATAACTTCCACATGTAGGCAGATATTCTGAACATGCCCACCATACAGATAGTCGTATATAGACAGACAGGCGTTCCACCTTGGCGTCCTTCGCTTTTCTCTTGCAATATACTAGAGTCGGTAACATCATCCACATGGTCTCATCATAAAACAATGTGCTTGCTCGTTTCTGTCGGCAACAAATCCATGCACTGGTCAGAAGGCCAACAGTCAAGGGCAGCATCATTAATCAGCTGGATGCACTTGTTAGAGAGCTTGGAGAAAAATACGTTGACTGGAGGTAATTAGAGATGAGTTATTATCAAGACAAGAGATTATAGAGAATATACCGTGGAACCCAAAAAGATAGGTGTAATGTCTGGTGGGGTGGAGGTGAGCTGTGCAAAGTGAGTTATGTGTCTGTCAGGATAGTGTAGATGGGGAATATAGCGTGATGTTTTGGGTGGCGGTTAGCTGAAAGGTTCTGGGTTCGATCTCCAATGCAATCTACCTGCAGTCATCCTTGAACAAGATCCTCACCCTACCTGCTTCTTTGATTGACCTGTATCTGTATTCATCGTAATTCCTGATGGATAAAAGCATTTGCTTAATGAATTAATATGACATATTTTCCACAATGGAATGCCCTCATAATAGCAGTAATTTCATTATTAGTAAATAGACTACTGTTGACCAGACATAACAATTGATCCGATGATACTTAACATTTCATTGACTTTTCACATTTAACATTTTCAATCTCATTGCATTTAATTGTCATTGTTTAGTTCACTGTCAAGTATACATTTTACAACAGCACAGGAACCTCCATTACACACGTAGTAGCGTAGTGCTGCGATGGGCTGTTTTCATCTTCGAATGACTGAATGAATATATGAATGAATGAATAATCCCAAGGTGAGTGAGACGGCATCAAACGGAATGTGGTTTCCGCAGCGATGTGAGTCCGCTGCAGGGATTTATCACTTCAAACGCATTCAGGTGACGTATAGAGGATCCATACGCATCCTACTGCTACTGCTGCTGTCATTCCATAGTGCTCGCCGTGACCTCAATCACTCTTCAATAAAACCTCATACGAATGCAATCCTATGTAAACCAGGTCAAGATATGAAGGTGCAATGCATGGTGGGGAAGCCATCCCCTCAGACGCACTCATTTAAATATGCATGGGTATGTCCCGGAAACTTAACGCCATAATTTGCTGTGTGGAAACCACAGCACACCTTTGATTTTTGATGAACAATGCAAACTGTTGGAGACATTGGTAGCATAGCGTACGTATTAAATGCCAGTCAATCTTCTGTTTTTGTTGTTGTTGTTGTGTGTGTGAAGATATAGCTGAGGCAGTGAGGCATCATTATGTTCAACAGTATTGAACTGTTGATGGAAATTAAAACATTATTATGGAAATGTGTTTGATCCAAGTTTAACTCATAGGTGTGAATATATTAACTACCTTAAGCCATCCTGATTTAAAACACTGATGGCTCACTGGGCTGATGTGATGAACTGCATACAATGAACAGTAGATCAGAAATCAGCAGCTACTCTGTTGATCTGTTTGCTGTGGCTCCCAGTAAGATGACTACCGGTACATTTTTTCCTGCAGTGCTTTAGCTTTGAGTGACCAAAATATGTCAACAAGGTTACGTACAGTTCACCGTAGTAAGTCACTTGCGCGCTTTAGGTATATCGTGCGTGCTATTTCATTGAGCAGACCAAATGCATTCACTGCAGAGAATAAATCCTGCTCTGTTTTTCTGAATTAACAAGATACCTTCAAATCCCAAGAGAAGCTCTCCTGCGCTTAAGAGCTCTATTTCATAGAAGCAAACATGTCCCATCTGTTTAGTTTAATCCAGTTTTATTTTGGTTTATGTTTGTGGTGTTGGGTGATACTCGTGTAATATATAATATAAGTAATATTGATGGCATTGTTATAAGTTTGTTGACTTGGAGCATCTCAGGACTTTGGGGTTATTCAGACTTTGGGGAGATTTCAAGGTTTCACACTTAGTGCACACACAGTAGCTTTGTGGGCGGTTCCGACGCAAATCCCAAGGTACAAATCCCCAACACAACCCGTAGGTGTGTTTTGGGGCCCTTTAAGAGCCCGCACATTTGACTTGATGACTTGATATTTTTACAGCGTGTTTGCAGTCTCCACTGAGCCAGATGCATGGCCACATGAATTTCAAAATACTGTGGGTCTATTTAATGATATGCGGCAATACATTAGCAAACATCGTTTGTTACCAGTATTGTACATTATCGTTATTGACTTGTGTTCATAATATGCACGTGTCCCCCCCTACATCGCCATGGACTGTATTATGCGTTACGTGTTTAGTTTGCGTGTTTAAAGGGAAACTCCACTATTTGCATTAAGTTTTGTATTGCTAGAAACCCAGTCATATTTTTGAATGGTCATGTATCATTCCCTCATTTTCCCCAGAGATGGGAGATATCTGTATTTACCTCCAACACTTCCTTCTTTAAATTATGTCGTAAGACTTGATTATAAGATCATAAGATTTTGACATCATTTAAAGAAAGGAAGTGTTATAGTTCAGGCTCTGGTGAGACTACAAGCACCGACTTTTCTTGGACAAGAAGGCACCAAAATAGAAATGTATGTTACATTTTGACTACAAATATGACCGACTTTCAATACAGATTAATGTGAAAATCGGTGGAATGTCCCTTTAAACAGATGGGTGCGCGCACACACGCACGCCAAGCAGAGTCACCCGCATTCATTCATTCTTATAAACACTCGAAAAACGATGTTTTCTCACAATCAAATACTCATCAATCCTAAAAGTGTCCTAAAATTCTAAAAACTTGTACACGATGTCTGTGTCAAGAAAATATGTGTTTGCTGTATGGTGTTTGCCGATGCATTGATTTAAAAGTAGGCCTACAACTTCTTACCGCTGTATCAGCTGTTCTTTCCCAAATCATTTAACAAACCAGTTACCCCAGCCTACTACAGTGTTTATTCATGCAGCCCCTATGGAAATTCAGTTTAACACATTCACAATCTTTGACATCATAATAGGCCTATTTCAATTGCGCTAAGCGTTTACATGTTTGTGCTGTGTATAGCCTACGTGTGTGGAAGCTTATATGTTGCAGTTCCGACCTGCCATGGCCCGTCAAAATAGCAACGCCAACTGCGCTATCCGCTAGTGAATGTAGAGCTGTTTCTCTGCTTGATAAAGATACATTATATGCAGGGCCAACAGAGCACTCTGTTCTCTGAATTTGACATTGAATTTCAAATCACAAAATGGTGACCTTGCTTGGGCCTTTTTAGAGTAGCAAGCATGGTCAACACACATCAACACGTGTTATTTAGTCGGGTCTATTGAGTGTTCAAAAAGGCATGTAGAAGGGGAGGCCGCGGTTATTCACAACTGTCCTTGGGTCTTTTCTGACCGGCCAAGGAAAACGATGTGGCATCTTTTATATCCTCCATACTCCTTGATGGCTCAACCCTCATGTGTGTGCAGGCATTCACATCTTCCATTGCCCTTTGGAGCATTAGGCACATCCATGCACTGCTTTTCTGTGCATTTGTGGTAATGTGGAGAACAATGGAATTTTGCACTTGCACTTTACTTTAAAACTCATCCGTTTGTTGACTTAAACTCATGTCAACGTTCTTCAAATGTATTTATGTATGCAGCTTAGACGACTGCTTTGTTATATAAGGTTATTCAGTTGCATTGGATGTGGTCATCCGGGGCTCCCTTCAAGTCACAGCAGCTTTTTAATCCCACCGGGATGCTGTAAATGCTTACCAGGGACTATATATTTTCTACGAGGAGATTTGGGAGAAAATCATCTCCAAAAATGGCAATAGCACCAAAAGCAGCTCACAGACTAAAGTGTTAGATAATACTGAGGCAAATTCTGTGCTACTGTTTTTTTTTTCTTGTTCAATATTCTTCTCTGTTTCCGTGGTTCCTCAGAAGGTGAATGGCAGAGCTCTCCTTCACCTGCTGCAGGCTCAATGAGAAGATATGAAGATGCTTCCTGCGGTTCCGTCACATGGTTCTGCCAAAAGAGAATGGAGGGTGGGCTTATGTTGCCTTGGCAGCCTGCCACCCCCAGCCAGCAGAAACCCACGGCCGGGCTCACTACCGTGTCATGCCCTGCTCTGTTAGCTAGAGCAGACAGGAGAATGTGCCGGCAACCATCCATTCTTTTTTTTTTTTTTTTGAAAGGTTGCTGGCATGAATTGTAGGCGCTGTCACAGAAACCCATGAACAGATTTACTGTCAGGGAACAGAACTGTAATGCATATCATCATCCACGTTCTAACAGCGTGGTCCTGGCCTGGGGGGACGGGAAGGGAGGCGCACGGCTGTGCAGCAAAGTGTTGGTGTTAGTGTGCGATTTGATGTGATCATTAATTTGTTCGAGACATATCTTAATGGCTTGGAAAGTCAAAATGTGGTTGTTACTTTTAGGTGTGATACATGTGAATTTTTTTTTTTTTTTAAATAAGTGCCTCTGTTATCAACTCCATTCAAGTCTCCTTGCTTATAATGGCTTTTGTACTGCGTTTGATGCACCATAATCAAAAGGAAAAGGCAAGAGGACTCCTGCCTTTTCCTTTTGATTATATGTGAAAAACACAAATAATAAATAGATGAAAGGAAAAAAAGTACTTGCGATAGAGGTCATTGTTTTGTTTTGAGGTATTACCGGTAATTAGAAGATTTCAACCACAAGTGAGATACATTTTCCTTTTGACAATATAATGGTGTAAAAATAAAAACATTGTATTATATTAATGTTAGTTGAATAATACACCTTGTATCACACTAATGAGACTATCCATGGGGCCCAATAGATACCATAACTGTAATGGACGGTGTTTCCAGATAGTAAATATATTAGGATAAGTGGAGACACAGGCCTGGATCATGGTGACTTTGGGCCAGCTGTTTAAACAGGATGGATGCGCTGGTTCCTGGCTAGTTGGGCAGTTTTATTAGGGTTAGCAAATGGCTTTTCCTATCACCTATCACAGATCACAGAGCTTTTTTTTACCTTAATTTAACTGGAGGCTCAGAAAAACTCAATGTTACGCACACTGGCACACACACACACACACGCACACACGCACGCACGCACGCACGCACGCACGCACGCACGCACGCACGCACGCACGCACGCACGCACGCACGCACGCACGCACACACACACACACACACACACACACACACACTCACACACGCATATTCATTGATCAAATATACAGCAGCATTATTGTCGGTCTTGTATTTCTTCCCCATAACCCTAAAAATAGCACAAACAAGCAATGCAAAGTCCTTGTATGTGAAAGCTTCCCCTGCATGAAAATGAAACACTTTCTGATTCAGTATCCTTCAGAGCAAGAGAGTGGAAACAGCGTAGAGATGATGATAGTCCAGGCAGACCTCTTCTCCTCCCAGCAACGAGAACCACAGATGACAAACTGTTGAACCGAAACCCGTGCTTGGTCATGCTGGTGATTGATGATCGCTATTAAAGTGCATATTCTACGTGGATTATGTTTCAGTAAAACAAGAAGCTTCTCTCTCTATATACTGTATATATATTTGAATTCATCGAACTAAAGAAGAGAAAAGAGACAAAATCAGTCCGGTGATTGATACACCAGACACATTGAGATCATAGCAAATACTAAATACAAAATATAAATTTGTGTTGGTTGTCTGGTTGTCAGTGGGGTAAACAACATGGCTAGTCATGGTTGAATGAACACCCGCCTTTCATGAACTCTCCCATACAGGCCCAGTGGTATTAATTAAACAAAGAAAACAGCCTTGTTAGCTCAAACTATCTTTACTTTGGTGGGTTCCATAAACAAGGACTGGGTACAAAGTAAAGGAGACAGAGGGGAGAGGGTGAGTGAAAAACCATGAAAACTGATTTGTTCATAATTTCAGGTTGTTCAGGTATTAATAGTACTATACTAGTACTATATACTATACTATATTACTGTACTTTACAGCACTACTACAGTACTATTTACTATACTATATTACGCCGTCTTCTGAACTCCTTCCCCACCACTTGATTGATGTTCTGTGTTACTTTTGTAACAACTGCTACAGGTAAGAACAATTATTTTGGAGAGATAGAGTATGTTCTGTTAGTGCTCCCCTCCTATACGAGCTGGAAATGCCAGGGACAGTCAGACTTGCACAGACCGTATACTGTTGTTTGTTTTTTTATTACCAAAAGAAAATGTCCCAATCTTTTGCTATTATACTTTTCATTGAAATTCATTATGTGTTTTATCTCTTTTAAGCTCGGATGTATTTGTCATGTTGGCCAATTTTGATCATTATAATGCTTTGTGTGGATGTTGGTGCTAAACCTTTAGCATATTTATGACCAACAAATGATGAGATGTGATGGTAAAATAAAAATCTTTCTTAGACTTTCCAAAAAAAAGAACATAAACTGACTGTCGTAATCTGATAATGAGAACATTGAGGGATAATTGGAGCAAGGAAGGCTCAATTAAAAAAAACAATAACACTTCTTCTCCAAGACTTCACTTTCATTCTGCATAATCGCATGCTTCAGCCTTCGCTCCTGTACAAAATAATACCAAAAAACGTATCAATAATTCATAGCTATTCCATACAGCTCCCCGGATACAAGGACCTAATTAACCTTAATTTATGTTGTTTACCGAAGTGACACGTCTGTATTCATAAAACCGCAGGACTCCGAATCTGTTCTGGCTCTCGGAGGACCATTTAGACTGCGGTTCCTCGCTGGGCTGATGTTCACTCGTGCCGTTCCATCATCCCTGCAACAGCTTGCACGGATGTCAATAAGGGATCATTTTGGGCCGTTATGAAAATGTAGCCTCACGCTGGTGTTTTGCATGCTAATCGTGTTTGGTTCGTCCTCCGCGTCCCCCGTGTCTCAACGCGCCGGACGCACCGTGTCGTCGACATCGTGTCGCTGCTTGAAAAACTTTTGAATGCACACTTCTGGCACCTGTGGTGATCTTTCCTCTTCCTCCACGGTGATTTTGTTGTCAACTGGCATCTGGTTGTTCTTAAGTGATTCATTACGGGGATATCCGACATGTTGTCTTTGCCAGCAGGGGGGGAGGGGGTGGGGGGGAGAAACCGCAGGTAACAATGTGCGCCAGTTGTACCCGACCATGTGAGTCAACTCAAGGTTGAGTCTTTTGTGTGTGTGCAGTTCAAACAGCAAGGAAAGCATGACATCCTTTTCATAGAAAATCTATGGAAACAACAAGATGGTGTGTCATCCTCTTTGGTTGTGCCTATGCCACACACACACACGCACACACATTGACTCCAAACATTATAACTTTGTTTTCCACTGCATTGGTTCTTGCTGTAAAGGTGGATACTTATTTTCATATAGGCAGAGACAATTATATTATCTTTCTTTTTAGAAAAGGCAAAGCAATTTGTCAGGCATTAGTGAGTGAAATGCACTGTAAGAATATATATTTCCAGTTGACTGCCACTGTCTCCAAATGAGCCAATTTAGATATGAGATCGCTCATTTCTAACCAATCAGGTCATCTTTTCTGTGATCAGTTCCATAATTCATCAAGCAAAAAATGCTGAAATGCTGTAACTTCTCAATGGCGGGAAACAAAGTTGTGATTCTTTGGCTGTCCAGATCTTGCTCTGTCCTGCTCTTTTGTGCCTCTCCCTAGAACTTTCAAATCTACCAGAAACACGTTGAACTCTTTATTTTTTTTTTATCATTTGAAAACTTTTGAAAGCCTCAGAGTCTTCAGGCTGTAATATGTTCTTGGATATCCTTGGATGTGGAGCATCAAGTAGCCCTCCCCGTGATCTTAAAGCTACTACTAAGGACTTGTCCGCAAGTATATATGGTATTTCAGAGAATGAATTTTTCATCTTTTTCAAAAACATTCCAGTCTACACCAAAGAAAAAATATCTCCATCAACTAGAGAAGGCAAAAAATGATTTAAGACACTCACAAAAGCATGCCAGGCCAGTATGTGGTGATTCAAATCTACATCAAACAAGACAGAAGAACATAAGGAGCATGCTCAGTGATGGAATAAAGAAGAATACAACAAACAAACTGTGCCGATGTAATGAGGAAATACCTCTATAGTACTCATTAACAGGTTGCCATTGTTTGTAGGTCATGCTGAATGTGTGAATAAACAATTTTTTTAATCTCCACCCTGAAAGGAGTTTTTCAAAGCCTTTGTGTTCAGTGCCCTGAAACCCCATATTAGAATGGCCATGAGTGTAAAGAATGCCATACAGGTCTTGTACAGATCAGATTCTAATTTCCAGGACAGATTTGGTCAGACAGTTTTTTTTGGACAGACTTAAAAATCCTGCATAAACCTAGAGATTAAAACTTAATTTTCTCACGTCTCACATAAGAAATGTTGTGGGAGTATCACAGAAATGCAACATCTTACTATAATAAAAATCAATTTCCTGAATAATCACAAAAACAACAAAGAATATCACCACCAGCACAATAAAATCCCACTGTTCCTATAATATCCTTGGCTCCCATAATGGAGGCGTGATGTCACTGTGATCTGACGTCACAATGTAAAAGCCCAATACTTGAGGAGGAGGCATGATTCTCTGCGGTGAGAACATCTACACCACCCACCATTGGATGCCACCTCCCTCCCCCTTTCACTCAGGATGTCACTCATGGTCGTGGTCAGAGCGTTCGCGGTTTTTCTCTTTTTTTATATATTTAAACCCAATAAATATTTAATTGGTGAACATGTTGCAGAAGATCACAGTAGCACTCACAAAGGACCGAGCTGAATATGCAGTGCTCTGATAAATATTTCAGTGCTGCACTTCCCCCCGACCATGCTGTTGACTCACACCAGGAACCTGGAGCTGATCTTGACCAGAATTAAAAATATTTTGCCTGCAATATTTATTCTTGTTTTAAAAATTAAATACAAAAGTGCATTGCAAGCAACTTTTTGCAGACTTGTTTATTTTAATTGGTGGCGGTTAGTGTATTTCATTT
>OMLJ01122728.1:2763-15064 GCA_900302595.1 Gadiculus argenteus | reverse complement strand
ATTTATATTATATTATATATTTATATACATTACATTTTATCTCTGCACTATTATTATTATTATTATTACTACTGTTATTGTTGTTCTTTTTACTTATTTTTATTTTATATATTTAAGTCTTCACTATTTGCACTATTGGAGGAGCCCAAGACATAAGAATTTCATTGCCAGCGACTGCTCTGTCATTGTTGTGCATATGACAATAAAAACATCTTGAATCTTGAATCTTGAATCTTGACAGGATATGTAGCCAATATCAGCAAAACCACTAAGAATTCACAGTGACACATGATTATTTTTACTTATTCAGATTGGTGACCACACAAATAAATAAATAAACGTTTAATATTACCTCATCTGTAAATTTCTTAACTGCAGCATTCAGCTTGATTATCCGTCGACTTTCACTTCAGACAATACCAGATTATCCTTCAAGATTGAAGCTGGAGGATACATAAGGAAGGGGACAGTTTTCATATAAAATCTAGTAAATCCAATACATTATATGCAATAGATATGTGGAGTATTACGCTTAAGAAATCTGGCCAGCCTTTGATATTTCCCCCCTATAATGAACTGTAACAAAATAGTCCCAGAAAAGAAGATTAATAGATTTAAATTGTAAAATAGTTCAGTGCTAGATTACAATTACATCAATTTAATTAAATGATCCGATCTCTGCATAATCTGATCAAAAATAATTGCAGATAGGCCTTCTTCCTGCCCAAACAGGCAGAGGTGCACAAGATGCAGTATCAAGGATAACTCATTCCCGGTAGTAGGCCAGTGATCCACAGAAATAAAATGGAAATGTGTAAGGAATCATTAAAACATTGTTGAAGATAATACACGATAAATATTTGTTTACTTTTTTCCTCATCGGAATGTTTCGGGTATGTATGAAACAATTAAACAATTGTCATGATAACGCATCATTTAATCATCAGTTATCAGCCGATCAAAGTTACTAGTAATATGAACAGGGCTTTCTGCGTTTGGCCTCGCTTTTTAATTAGTGCAATTATCCGCTGTATGGCTCTGGAGGTCGCGGTCCGTGTGCAGCAGACCAGCACATTGCGTACTTCTATACAAGCACACATTATTAAATACATACTAGTACTGCCAAATACATTCACATATGTTTATCCAACTTCATGATACAAATAACAGTGGCAGAATCCTGAATCAGCAGCATGACAGGCTTCTAATCCAGTGTCTGCAATAACCTACGTGATAACAACACGGGTTGTGCGGTTTTTGCGCTGTAGCCGACGTTTAACATCGTCTTCGTTTTGTCCACATTGCCACACTGATCATGCGTTTCTTTCTTTTAAAATAATAGCTGTCTGGCTAAATCTCTGTCCGCTGTGGCTATGCTAAGCTACCCCACCAACACCGCTTAGTCAGAACAAAGAGCAGTCACACACTCGGGGAACATTCAACAACTTTGTTGGTTTGTGGCGACCCCCGAGAGCTTCGTGCTAGCACAGGTCGCTAACAACGAGCCTCGGTCGGGTCTTTGCATTGACTAAGATACAATTTTGGTGCAGTTTGCTGGTTTGAAAACAGATCGCCGGGTTAATCCCAACACTGTTTGAACCACCATCGAGCTAACGTTAGTATAATGAGCTCACCCGAACCCTGCAGCTCTCTTCAAGGCTAGCGCGTTGGCTGTGGACAATCCCAAGTTAACGTGACTGCCTTAACTCACATTATAACATCTATTACATCGCCGGCGAATTACGGGTTGGACGAACACGTTCACAACGTTGACGTTCACTCCGCAAAATCGTTCCTATGGGTTTTTCTGCAATGCATCATCTAAAGCGATAACGGTGCATCGGGATACCGGGAAAAGAGCTAACATACCATCCCCGGTTGCAGGGTGCAGGAGAGACGATTGTTGTCCCCCTTCTCAGATGGAAGAAGCTGAACTCTCGCTCGGACCCAGAGCCCTTCTCATTGGGCTGGCTTTGCGGCAGCAGCCCGCTCTCATTGGCGGAATGGCGGAACAACAGGCCGTGGTGTTGTGGGCTGCTGCTGCTGCAGGCTGCAGGACCTACATGGATTGATATTGTTCGGCGTGCTTGGCTCGTCTCACTGGACCGAGAGTAAACACAATGATTTGATCACATGTGATTCGTTTTGTGTTAATATTTTTTAAAACGTTGCTACCATTATTCGACCTCCGTATAGGCATTTTTATTAGCATTAAAGCATTTTCAAAACATAACATACAAATAATTACACAAGTCTGGTTTTATAAAAAAATATTTATGACAACAATATTTGACACTACAACTACGACTTTTTTTTAAGTAACCAGTTACGTCACACCCACACCCACTGAAAATGAACGTAGATAAAACACTTCAATTATTGTCATCAATTATATCTTTCCTTAATGCAAGATACATAAGATTCCAAATCTCCTGAAAAACTATCAAATGTCTGGCACCCTTTTAGATTTATTGGACGTGAATCCAAACTACAAAAATATGATCTGGTGCAACTGATGCCTCATCGGACGTTGCTTCCTGGGACTGGTTGTTTCCGCAATTTGTTGAACAGCTCAAGGTACTGGTTCATAGTGTCCACACTGTCGGCCGGTGCATAAAGGCCTTCGGGCTTGCTAGTAAACACGGACGGCCACTCTGGGACACTGGAGCCAAGGAAGGTTTGCATGAACTCTTTCATCAGATTCCAGCAGTCCCCTGGAACCACACATGGACAATACTCAACCTGAAAATCAAACGCAACAAATAGGTTACAGATTGGTATCAGTGGTTAGACAGGAAGAATAATTCAATGTGTCATCAATGTGCTCACCTCTACAGATATCCCTCTTCCACTGGAGCTCATAGTAACCGTGCCAACTTTGATCAGGAAGTCGCAGTATCGATATCTAGAACCACGGCACTCCACCTTGTGTGCCTTGGCATTCTGGAAATGGCTTTTTAGCTTCAACATGAGAACATCAAAGTTTCCATCAGCGGTGAGGCAGGGTCCCCCTTCAAATAAGGCATGGCAACTCAACGGAGTCTCAGAGTTGTGCATAACATATAGAAGTTTGGTAGGTTGTCCTGGAAAAAAAAAAAGCCATGTGATATTAGTGCAAATGAGTACAAATGATGTAGGCAGAATACATATGCCTGTCTTGGTTTATTTTGAACGACAAAACATTAACTTTGATGACACATGGTTATTTTTCAGCACATATAATTTGGGACAAATGTATATAGAATACCTGTGACATTTCCTGTTGCATGATACGTCTCACAGTCAACGCAGAAGCTCCCCTGCTTCACAGCACCCAACTGTTCCAGTTTCTTGTGCAGTACATCCACCGTCTGCTGCACACTCTTCCCCTCTGTAACAGGCACCTGGCACACACTGGAGGAAACAAAGAGCACTATATTTGTAAAAGGTTTCGTCTCGTATGCATAACTTGGGTATTTCATTCAGATTGCATCCAGGATGCTAAAGTAGTTTTTGTTGCGTTTGGGTTCTCAGTTACTGTGTCGTTACAGAAAGCGTTTGAATGCAATACTTCATTCAATGCTTTAATATGTCGGAAGCAAGTTGGAAGGAACAAGAACAGTTACAATTAAACCACATATAGGATATAGCAGATACGTAATATAATATAACATTTTTAACAACATATCTTAACTTACCAAGTCACCCCCATTATTTTAACCAACGATGTATTTTTTATTTTATGACTAAATGTTTCCGGGTTAAGACTTCCGGTTGAATATTCACGATAACGTACTAGTCTGTCTATTTCTGTCACACTAAAGTATAAAAACGTAAATATATGTACATGTTAATACATCAATTAAATAAAATATAATAATGACTATCGTGTTATAGAAAAGTAAATGTTAAAGAAATGTAGCGCGACGCCCCATGACGTCACTTCCCCCTCCACACATGAATGTCAACACGTGCAGAGCAACCATTACCCACCCGTCTGTGTTTACTGAAAGATTGGTGAGATTACCCACTATATTAGAATACGTATGTTAATATTTCTCAAATCATATAGTTCAATAGAGTTATAAAAATGCCAAAAGTAAAGAAGTCTAAAGGAGGTAGTAAAAAGGGTGGAGTTTCATTGGCGGATCAGATCATGCAAGGAGACACTGCTCGTGTCCACGAGCGAGTGAAAAGTCAGGAGGATAAGGTGGAAAATGAAGACGAGTATGTGGATGAACGTTTATCAAGGAGAATCCTGGAGCAGGCTCGCATTCAGCAAGAAGAACTGCAGACAGAATATGGATTGTCACCCGAGACAAAGAAAGCGCCAGTCACAACTCTCGGTAAGTCTATTAATACGTTTTATAATATGTATTTTTACATTTTGGTTGGGCGTCCTTTGAAGTAGTTAAGATGAACACATAGTCCTTATAACAACTTTATACAGTCCAAACCCAGAACAGTATTCATGAACCAAGAGGAATATCATTATACATGCTAACGTAATGTGAATCTCCATTTTCTAGGGTCCAGCACCCAGGATGCAGATTCTGATGAGGAGTGGCCAGCTCTTGGAGAAGCGGGTGATGTGGATGCTGATGCGGGGGTTGAAACTGAAGTTACAGTAGACGCAGAGGATGAGAAAGCCATGGAGATGTTCATGAACAAGAACCCTCCGATGAGGTAAAGCTGGTACAGTACACTCAAAGTACACAACTGCACTGGACCTTACTCGTCCGTCTTTCAGGCAGGGCCAAGGCATGATTCATGCCATGCCTTCACATGACTTGCCGTATCTTCGGCCACATCACAGGTTCTGATCTGGATTTCTCACAACATTATCCATTATGGTTATTCAAGGCAATGAAAAAGTAGTAAAAGACAAGCTTGACCATCACTGTAGCTTTACAGAGCTCTTTGAGACGGCGGTTACATCATTATAACGGTGCCTGTATCTGTTTTGTACACCTCACTCCCTGTGTTTGTTTTGCTCCTTTCCAGACGAACCCTAGCAGACATTATCATGGATAAGATTACAGAGAAGCAGACAGAGGTGGGAACAGTGATGTCGGAGGCGTCTGGACGGCCGATGCCTCAGCTTGATCCCAGGGTAGTGGAAGTGTACAGAGGGGTCAACAAAGTAAGAGCCTTGTCGATGCATATCTATATCTGTATCACCAGATAAGAAGGCAAAAAAAACTATTCTTTATCATAGCATTTGATGTGCATTAATTAAGTAGTGGGGACATTAGCCGCGTACCGACCAAGCATACTTTTCCTGCTAGTGAGGTTTTGTGGGTGCAGTTTCCGCCCATCAGGACTATTACAGGGGCTCTTACAGGGGCTCAGAAAGTCCTCCAGCAGAGGTAGTACTTTTCTGAGCCGCTCGTAGCTAGTCGACGCTCCGTTGGTAAGCACCACAGGGAAGCCTCCCTTCCCTATGTTAGTAAGGGGAGCTAATGCATGGGCGTAGCCAACAAAAAGCCTGGGACTGAAAAAGTCCTGGTCGGTACTCGGCTATTAAGAGACCACTTAACACATTGAGTGCCAAGGACGTCTGTGGATGTTCCAATATCATAATTCACCTTGATGCCATAAAAAGCAGCATCTTGAAGTTGGACTAAGCTGTTTTCAACTGAATGGAAGTGAATCTGGCACAGGCTCCAGACAATTTTACTGAAGCGCTGTGGCACTCAATGTGTTAAACTACAGTGCAAGAATACCCTGAAATCATTATTGTAATGGTAACATGGCATCTTTTTACATTGTTTTAGGTTCTATCAAGATATCGCAGTGGAAAGCTTCCAAAGGCTTTTAAAATTATCCCTTCACTATCAAATTGGGAGCAGATTCTATATATGACGGAACCAGAGACCTGGACGGCAGCTGCCATGTACCAGGCAACCAGGTTGGTAAAAATGTTAATTTACACATTGTTTTACAAGGGAGTAAATCCAAAGGATTTTAAGATGAATGCATAGTGCTTTCCCTGACTTCATGTATTTTGCTTTAGAATCTTCTCCTCCAATCTAAAGGAGCGAATGGCCCAACGCTTTTTCAACTTGGTGTTGCTACCCCGCATCCGGGATGATATTGCAGAGTACAAAAAACTCAACTTCCATCTTTACTGTGCACTAAAGAAGGCCCTTTTCAAGCCAGGGGCATGGTTCAAAGGTAAGGGAGACAAGGGCCTTAAATGTAGACGAAGTGTTGAGAGTAAAATAATACATCTTTTAGTTTACCAATTGTATTTCTGTATTTCTATTTCTATGTTCAAGTGTTTTACAAATTTGTATACACAAAAAGTTTGCAATGTTTTTTTTTTTTTTAAATAAGTATCAGATTGAATAACGCTCATGTTTTATGCTCTTTGTAGCATAGGTTAAACAAATCATATCCATAGCCTGGCGTTTCAACAGTTTCTCAAATATAGAGTTTACATTTAATTTAGTAAATTTAACTTCACAAAGTGGACTGTGTCTGTACATAGGCTTTTGGAATGGCATTTGTGTTTTGCATATAGTTAAATTGTACGGTGAGGTAAGAAACTCACTTCTTGAACACTGCAAAACAATTCATAATAAGCTGTATTATAACACGTCTCCACACTTTGTATTACAATTGTATTACAATTACTGGATAAAAGGAATTATGTTACACAAATTGGGGAGAAAAGGTTCAGCTGTTAAGGTCAGACAACACCACTAGGTGGCAATGTTTTCCTATGTGTAATTTAAGTAGGTAGTGTACCTAGGGACCACTAGTAATACCGGTAACCCAATATTGAAATATACTCATTTCTAATCATCGATTCAAAATTATTTTACTGGCAAGTTTGAGAAGCATGTCATATTAAAGCTGATTCATTTGGGAACCTAATGCACTTTTAAATACATTTGAGATCAGCTCAAACATAAGTCACATTACAATTCTGCTCAACTAATCCTTCTGACCAAATATTTGATTCCTTTCCTCAGGTATCCTGCTTCCGCTTTGTGAATCTGGAACATGTACCCTTCGAGAGGCCATCATTGTTGGCAGCATTCTCACCAAATGCTCAATCCCTGTGCTTCATTCTAGGTATGTTATGATAACACTGAATAAAATATTATATTTGTGTTAATAGTAAAACTGCATTGCTCAATGAATTGGCTTCACCAGAAAAAGGGTAATTATTTTAAATAAATAATGGTAACATTCTATTTTCTTACGTTAATGTCTGGAAATGCCATGTTTACTTTCAGTGCCGCAATGCTAAAGCTAGCCGAGATGGAGTACAACGGTGCCAACAGTATCTTCCTGCGTCTCTTGCTGGACAAGAAGTACGCCCTGCCATTCCGCGTCCTGGATGCCCTGGTTGCCCACTTCCTGTCCTTCCGCAGTGAGAAGCGCGAACTCCCTGTGCTTTGGCACCAGAGTCTGCTCACTATGGCCCAGCGCTACAAGGCTGACCTGGCCTCCGAGCAGAAGGAGGCAGTGCTGGAGTTGCTCAAAGTACAAACCCACCCGCACATCTCTGCAGAGATCCGCCGCGAGCTACAAAACTCGGAGTCAAGAGACCTTGAAACAGCTATGCCTGTGACCATGGCTATGGATTAGAGGAGAATTGACTCATGGACAATATGATTATGCCACAAATTAATGGTCTGTTCAGCAAGCAAACACATTTGTAGAACTCTCATTGCTGCATCCACATTAAAAATGATAAATGTAGAGTTGAACAATTATTTCCAGCTTTACTGTGTTAACATTAACATGGTTAGAAATGAGGATTATGTGTTCCATTTACACTAAAAGAAAACAGCACAAAGCTAATTTGATGGATTTGATCAGCAGTCTTTTTGTGGTAAACTGTTTATTCTATAAAGGTCTTTTAACTATAAAGGTCTTTTATAATAAAACGTATTTTTTAATCATGTGAAAAATATATATTTGGTTTCATTGAAATATATATATTTGAATAAATGGGGCAATCAGCTGACCAGTCCAGCAGGATGAGGACCTGTGGAAACATTTCGGACAGTTAGGAAAGTAGTCCGCCGTGGTCAAAAACATCCACGAATAAGCCAATATCTAATATATTAACTCGCTAGCTAGTCTTAAACGACAGATTTGACATTCAAAATCTGACACGGAAGTGTGATTTCACGCCGGTAAATAAACGTGCCAGGCGTGAGCTAACGGCCAAATAGCTTACTGGTAATTCTCCCTATTTATTTATATACAAAGCTATTTATTTTGTATTTATGCGCGTTGTGAACCGCGCACTCGATAGACAAACCCGTTTGGCTCTCTGTGGGTCAAATGGATTTGGTTTGTAAAGAGGACGAACTACATGACGCATTCATTAGCAGTACCACCACAGAAAATGGAGACTTCATCGTCCCCCGGGCGGCCAGGGACCCCGCGCTGACTGCCCAGCGTACCCTGCACAACTTGGTGGGCCTGGAGAAGACCTGCCGCCTCACCCCCTACTGCAGCACTGTGCAGAAACAGATCCAGCCCTACATGAGGCGAGTGCTGGCAGTGTGGATGCTGCAGGTACGTTGTTCATCCAAGAGTCTGTGGACAAGGGGCAGTACAGCCTATGCACAACCAATCGTACCCTCTGCTGTCCCGACAGGTTTGTGAGGAACAGAAGTGCGAGGAAGAGGTCTTTCCACTGGCCATCAGTTACCTGGACATTTACCTGTGCCATATTCCTACGGAAAAGGCCCATTTGCAACTCTTGGGGTCCGTTTGCATGTTCTTGGCTTCCAAACTCCGGGAGACTGTTCCCCTCAGTGCCAGCAAGCTTTGCCTCTACACAGACAACTCCATATCACTCTCAGAAATCCTGGTAAAGACTATGTACATCATCAAGAACACGTAGGAGTACAATTGTTTATCAAACTATAGCACAAAGGGAATGGATCACAAATAAATGAAAATAGATGAAATCTGAATGAATTCAATTGATCAATAAACTAATTGTCTCCATGGGGTGAATGTGTTTCTGCAGCAGTGGGAGGTCACAGTGGTCTCGGGGCTAGGATGGTGCCTGGCGCCTGTACTACCCTGTGATTTCCTGGAACCCATCCTGCGAGCCCTCCCCTTCGCTGCTTCCCTCAACCTTCAACCCCTGCTCCGCCATCTTCACTCCTACATTGCCCTGGCAGCAGTTGGTGAGCCAACAGGCACATTATAAAGTCAACTGACCCCTAGAAAAAAAAAAAATGATAGTAATAACGGTAACAGAACACACTTTTAAGTTGGCCTATTCGTTGTGAAGAAACGACTCTTAGCATTGTGAACAATGTGCTCAAAGCAGCCATAACTTTTGGTGGTGATGTGTCAGCAGTTCCTTCCGGGTACTGGGAACTGAGTTTGTGTAATCCTGTATTGTGTGCTTTGAAAAGACCATGTTCAGCTGGCTGATTTCCCATGAGACTCAATTTAGTTTTTTCCCCCCAATGCACTAAGTCACAGCCTTTCAGGCAGCTGGGTCTCATTCAGACTCCAGCCAGGAAAGGATATTTTAACCCATCACCATGTCTCCCATTCAAAAAGGTGTGGTAAGGGGCAGACTGATTTACTGTTGGTCTCAACTCTTGTGCCTGGAGCTATCAGGCCAGAGTGTAGGATGTCGAGGCAACGCCTGCTGTTAAGCTCTTGTTTTTTGTTTTTCTGGGTGTGACAACAATGGTGACATTCTTCTTACCTGGTAACATCTTGCCTTACACTCCTATTAGTAATATATAGCTCTCACAAATAGTCACGTCAAGACTTTTTTCTAAGCCAGACACTAACAACGTCCATTATACAGATTTCCAGGAATAAGACAGCATCCTTTACATTTTGTAAATAAGAATAAATGTTTTATTTTTCAGAGAACCACTTTGTGTTGTTCCATCCCTCCACCATTGCATGTGCCTGTGTGGGGATTGCCACGCAAAGACTGAAACTCCTCCATGACAGATTCTCCTGTGATTCACTTTTGCAGCACTTGGCAGAACTTTTGGTCATTGATCTGGTGAGGGTAATTTTTAACTGCCTGTGTTGACTTTTATTACAAACAGGACAATGCCCTGGTCTTATCTTTGTGACTTGGTCTGCGTCGCCAGCCTCGTTGGGCATATTTTGGAGTGTTGGCAGTATCAAGTGGATAATAAGATATCCAGTGAGGGATAAGCTTGGTGTCGCACTAAGTGTCCTTTATTGACTGAGTTTCGATGGGCAGCAAAACGTCTCCCTGTTGACATTTATACTTGTTGGTTTAGTTCCTTCCCATAACACCAGCTACACTGTTGCTGGAATAGCAAGCCTGTGCTTATATTTTGACACACATAATGCTAACAAAAAGACTCTTTCTGAATCATGCATTTGATTAAATCTGCCCCTCAAACAGGACTCCATTCACCACTGCTACCATGCTCTGGGGAACATGGTGGTGCTCAGCCTGCCCCCAAGCTCCCTGGCTAGGGCGGCCCCCGGCTTAGTGTCCCCCAGCCAGCCAGCCAGCCAGCTCCACCCCCACTGACATTCAGGATGTTCTGCTAACAGCTGTGGCTTAGACAGGCTGCTTGTCTGAAGGCACTTCATGGCCATGGGCAAGACAAGAGTTAAGCTTGAAAATGATTAAACACAATGGATTAAAACTAAATGGCTCTGTTGGCTGAAGGTCCCTTTTACAGCATAATCCTAATGTGCAATGTTTGATTAAATAGGTGTTATAACGTTTATTGCTATGCTGTTTTAATATTTATTCAGAATAAATCTATTAACTGCATACTATTTAATGCAGCACTTGAAAAATGGTTCTAGTGATTTGTCTCTTTACATCGTTGTAAAATACTTGTACTTGGTCCAATGCGATATCAGATGTATTAAAATGTAATTGTATTGTTGCTTATTAAAATGTGGCGGTATCTCAATAACATGTTTTAAGCTATTTTGGAAATTAATATTTTCACTCCAGCATATCTCAGACACCACAGGAATTGCATATTTCACAGAATGCTTTATTTTTGCATTCAATTTCATACAATTGAGAAACAATATCCACAAGAACCTCAGCAAAAGTTTTGACAATACAATAAATATTCATGTCATTTTTTGGGAACATTGGTGCATTATGTGACACGAATGACATTGCTTGATAAAAATATGCACCTAGTGCATTTCTATGTACAAAAAAGTCTGAATAACTCCACAACTCTTATCTCTTACCCCTGAGTAACGTTTAGAGTAATAATTCGTTGTTCACTTCAAAGACAACCTTAAAGTCCAGTTGAGCAGTAGATTAAAACGCAGTTTATTAAAATAGAAAGCCACTTCCAACATTTCAATAAGTGAATGAGCAACACGGTTCAGTTTCAGTAGCTTGACTTGTGCAGTTTATTTGAGTTACAGCAAATGCATTTGCAATTCAGGTCTGATAGATGAATTAGGGTTCTCCTGATTGTTTACGATCTAATAAAGTGCTTTTACCGATGCATGCACTGAAAAATACACATCTAAAAAGACATCACATCTTCACACTCAAGCACACAGTAAATCTGGCAACAGATCATACAACATCAAATAATCACATCTCTGCATTGCATAGTGTTCCAGTTCAATTGAAAAGCTACAAGGCACTAGACATGAACTGGCAGGTTCAAGGTCATGATGTTGTTTATGACCTCTTATGGATCCTTTCACTAATCCCCATTTGGAACGGCCACCTGCAGAGGTATCATTAGAACCTATGCCCCATTATTCCACGACCAGGAACCAAAGCAGGTTAAACAAGTTTCACTTGCTGTGAGTCAGTGCATAATAAATGTTATTCAAGTCATTACCTCATTCTATTGAACATCAACTTCCTTCTTAGTCAACAAGTAGGAAGAAAAAAACAATATTCGACAAGCAAGATCCCTGTTGCATCCAGAATGTACTTGGCATTTTAAGTCATTTTAAATATTTTGGTTGCTCTTTGGAATCAGGTATATATTTTTCAATAACCTAACCCACATTAGAGGGGTTCAATAAATTAAGTAACTACAATCTATTCAAGTTTTGTTTTAGATGTAATTAGACTCAGCATAACCCAGCATCAGGTGAAAGAAATCCTCAACTAACCATTTGGCAATTATAGACACGTGATGTGCCCCCTATTTCTGAAACTTAATGCAGGACATCGAGTTTCAGCATTTTCCTACACATTACCAATGAAGCCACTTTAGTAAGATATTATTGGTATTTCTTGAGAGTAAGCCTAGTAAAAAATGTATCTTAACCAAATGTCGTCTCCCCTATCAAAAATATGCATTCCATTTGCAGTCACATTCAAATCCCC
>OMLJ01122726.1:9500-21254 GCA_900302595.1 Gadiculus argenteus | reverse complement strand
CATAATAACACAGGAGGAGGTGAGGACAGAGGGAGCAGGAGGAGGAGGTGAGGACAGAGGGAGCAGGGGGAGGAGGTGAGGACAGAAGGGGCAGGAGGAGGTGAGGACATAAGGAGCAGGGGGAGGAGGTGTGGATAGAGGGAGCAGGAGGAGGAGGTGAGGACAGAGGGAGCAGGGGGAGGAGGTGAGGACAGAGGGAGCCAGAGGAGGAGGTGAAGCTGCATGAATACATTCTGATGAAGCAATGCTGAAGAATGCTGAACCACCCAGATGTGGTGAATGGACTGCATTAATACAGTGCTTTTGTAACCATTGGCCACTCAAAGAGCTTTATAATACTGCTTGACATTCACCCATTCAGCACACATTCACACACCAATGGCGGAGTCAACCACAAAAGGTCACAGCCAGCTCAGCACTCGGCACTCCTAGTGGCACTCTAGCTAGGAGGAGCCGGGTATCAAACTAGCAACCTTCCGGTTACCAGCCGCTCTACCTCCTGAGCCACCAGGGGCCTCATTTATAAAACTCTGTGTACGCACAAAAATATTCAGATCTATAAAACCGTGCGGCGCACACCTCTGCGCACTCTTGTTATAAATACCAACGTGCGTTGAAATTTGCGCTCGTGCACAAGCGCCATGCTCCTCCCAAGATCGTAATCAAGCAATGAATATTCCTAGTATATAACCAGCCTTTGCTGACCTATCATTACACTGGAAAATAGATAGGCCTACGCCCAAGAAAGACACGCTTGTGTCTCATACTCCTCGGAAAATCCTTGAGCAATGTAAAGCTGCCATATTTTAGCTTGTTAGAATACAATATAGCGGCCATCAGGAGCATTATTTATAGGCCTCGTGCCAATAGGATAATTAATTACTATAGCCTATAGCTAATTTAATGTAGGCCTACATATATATGTATCAGGCTAATACATTAAACTTAAGTGATACAGTTGGTCTGGCCAAGGATGTGATTTGAAAGGGTTGTAGTGTAAACATAATATTTCCTTAATTCATATTTCATAATGCTTTTTATTAAATTAATGATAATGAATAAATAAAATAAATCTGAAGTGATATGCGCGATGTGCGTTAGATATCCAGAGTGTTCTTCTTCCTTTGGGATAAATGGTGGTTTGCAACTCGATATGGTGCATTACCGCCACCAACTCCTGTGGTCGTCTCCGGAGTTTGCTGTTTGTTAAACTTTGCGGGACCTTTACTCCAGGGTGAAAGGATGCGTAGAACTGCACACTCTTTTCTGCATGGATTTTGTTTTATAAATCACGATGTTGGCGGTGAAAGATGCAACATTTTCATGCAGAGAGACCTTTATAAATGAGGCCCCTGGTGATTGTTTGTATGTCACTGTCTTGTATGTCATCGTCTTGTATGTCACTGTACCATTATTATCCAAATATAACCATGATTGTCTACAAGTATTGTGTGTTTTTTGCATTTAAAAATCTCAACTGTACTAGGCAACATATTCTTATATCTATATTCATATTCATAAGTGTCCATTGCCACGACAGAGGCAACGTCGTACACCTCAATGAGGTCGTTGTCGCCTTCGGCGTCTGGAACCCCGGCCTTAATGTTGATGGCCTCGGAAAGGATCCAGAGCCCCCTCCTACAATAAGTGATGTGGACAAAGTTTACGAACACTACAAAGCGAAATGACAGTCCAAACAGACGCATCGGCAGGCAAGCAGCCTCATCCCAGTCATCCCATAACATCGGACTTCAGTTTCACGCTCAGAACACCATAATCCAGCTGTTAACAGGCATTCTAAAATTTGTAATCAAAGCAAGACTGCAAGCACTCCCCACTCAATATAACCTTTCACTGTGGTTTCCAAACCGTCCAGTGGTGTCACGGCAGCCCCGCACTGCACCCGGTAGGGACCCCACAGTGCGCCCAGTGCCCACTTGCCGTTTTATTTATTTACAAAACTTTTTTTCCTCATCACAGAAATGTTATAACATAATTTAATTATCCCCCTCCTCGGCCAAAAATAAAAATCTAAGTTACAAACTGAAAATAATAAACATGAACTATGTATATATAAACATATACTACGTTAGTCTCCAACAAGACTGCAAGCACACTTGCAGAAATTTAAAGAGGGTGATAAAGGACTTTGCGCAAAAGAATGCCACGAGACGTGCACTGCTCGCATAACATAGGCCTACATTATATAATATAGACATTATGGGCTTCATGCACAGACAAGCCTTGCCAGGCTGTCCTGATATAGTCTAATTTTACCCCGTTTTGTTATAGACCTATTCTATTGTGATGTATGAACAATGCTGCAGTGTGAATTAATAAAGACCTGAATCAGTAGGCTAGCGAGACACTGTTTAGATATGTTAAAACCTAATGCCTGTCTGTCCCAATATTTTTTAAATTATTTTAATGTATGTGAAATATTCTGCAATATTTTCTCGACGTGAGATGTTATGAATACATTTTGGGAAAAGATATGTATGTTCTGTAATGTCTGTATTGGTTAGCGCTGGTAGAAATTAGCCCTTTGTGTTTAATGAACCTACAGTTGCTTAACAGACAATAATCAACAAATATTGACACAAATGAATATGGAACTTATTAGACAGCACTCCTATGACATTTTTTTCTGTGACATTCTGCTATGTGAGTGGTAGCCTATGTTGGTTTATTGGAGGGGCCTCATGGTTGGACTCTGCAGGGGGGCCCCAAATAATTGAGCTATGCCACTGAAACCGTCACAAACCATTTTGCTTATTACATAACAATAAACAATTAGAATCAACAGTCCACATATTGAACGGTTGCCCCACATTCAAAGGACTATACGCTGCCCGTCATGATCGCATTGTTGACATCACAGCGAACAAACTGCGCAAAGTATACGGACTAAGCACAATACATACAAAAAAATACAACTGAACTGGTTCACACACTTACATGATAACTCCCTAGAAAGGGTTCTCAGAGACTCTCCAAATACGCCGGACATTGTTATTGTTCATGATCTTTTAAAAACCATTGTGATTCTGGAGGGGGGTTGTTGCTTCCTCACGTATATGGACCTGTGTTTCTCAGAAAAAAATGCTAAAATACCAGCCATTGTTATATGCGTGACAGTGGGTGGTTACAGCACAAAACAAGTTGGACTTTACGGTAGCCTTGGACAGACTCTGTGAGAGGACTGCAAATTGCTGGACTCAATAAGAAGGACTCTAAGCAGTCATAGACAGCATAGACAGTCTGCATATATGGAAAAGGCGCTGTAATCTCTATCCATAGTATAGCTATATATTCTGCTGATTCTCTTGGTTGCTAATGCACAGTGTGTGTTGTGTTGTTTGAGACATAATATGATTTTTATTAATATTTGGATGCTTTGGTGATGTAGTAGTAGGTGGTCATTCCAAATAAATGAATTGCGTGTGTGTGTGTGTGTGTGCGTGTGCGTGCGTGTGTTCGGTGTGTGCGTGCGTATTCGGTGTGTGAATGTGGTGTGTGTGTGTGTCTGCTTTGTACATGCGCACTTGACCAAGTGTAGAGGAGCAACTTGTCCGACAGCCAGGACCTGCTATTACAGTATATAGTAGTAAGATATGTGTCATCTTTGTGAACATCACAAAAGAAAACAGTATGGATTAAATGTTGTGAGGGAAGTATAATAAAAGGAGATGGGGGAGAAAGGGGTGATTTCATTTTTTAGATCAAAAGTTCTGTCTTTAATATTTATGTTTCAAAGACATACAATGTGTCAAAATGTATAATGTATAATATATCACCTGGCATAGACTTATTTTCATGGCGTATGGATGTATTGGATGGATTCCTGTTCTTCCATAGGAGATATTATGACTTATTTGTAAATGTTTCTCATTGCAGAGCTTGTGGTACATATTAACACATTTTTCTACATTTTGTGGACCCATACCATTTTCAGACTTTGTGATACAGCAAGTAAATAAACATTGCATGGTTCACAGTACCTACATTTTAAATTATAATGGCTGTTTTCGTATTTTGTGATTCAGTTTCATGAAGAATATAGTAGTTTAAATGAATTAAGTTATGATGGGGAAAATAATTACACTTAATTTGAACTTCCACACATCAGTTGATAAGCCTTTCTTTTCATGGCCCCAGTCTTCTTGGAAGCTCAAACATTAAACCACTGTCACTCTGCAAACAATTTTGTGTGACATGTCAGACCGAAAGATGCGACCAGAAACTATAATTTTAAATGCCTTCCTGAACCAAGTGTAGAAGAAGGCATACCTGTGGAATTCAGATACCCCAGCCACCCAAGTGTGTTGAACAAGGTGGGCGGAACGGAGTAGCCGATGAAGGGGTCAATGATGTTACAGATGAAGAACGGCATCCAGAAGGACAGAAATATGCCCATGATGATGGCCAGCGTTTTGGTGGCTTTCTGGTGCTTGTCCACCTTAGAGGGGCGGGTGTTTTGTAGGCCTATGGTGCGCACTTGTCTCTGGGCCACCATGAAGATATTCAGGTAGATGCCCAGCATGATGACCCCGGGGATGTAGAAGGAGAGAATGGATGACACGGTGCTGGACACCCCACTCTGAAACACAAAGCACGCTCCTTCACACGCCACATTGTTATAGTAAAACTCCTCTATTCCTAATATATTCAGCTTCAGGAAGATCATCCCAAAACCAACCACAGCCGAGATACACCACGTGAATAGGATCATGATGACTGCCGTGTGAACTGTTATCTTATGGGGGTAGAGCAGAGGGTGGCACACGGCATAATATCGGTCGATGGATATAAAGGACAGATTCAAGATAGATGCTGTACACAGCAAGACAGTGGAGCTGTTGTAGATCTTGCAAAACATCTCCCCGAAGAACCAGCAGGTTTCAACAAAGTTAATCATGAATGGGAACATGACTAGAACCCCCAGGAGGAGGTCGGTTATGGCCAGGGAAAGGGTCAGGTAGTTTGGAGGTGTGTGGAGTTGCTTGAAGTGAGCGATGGCCACGATCACAAAGAGGTTCCCCAGCAGTGTGAGGACCACCGCAGACCCCAAGCCCAAGTAGAGGGTGACGCGGACAGCAACAGGGTAGACTCACACACGAGCCATTCCCGTAGCAGAACTCTGGCTCCATTGGCCTGCAAGGGGGGGCGGGAGATAAGCGAATGAAGGAAAGGCAGTGGAGGGGAAGGATGGGGACAGATACAGACATAATTTGAAAACAGATTTTTCTTATTACAGCACCCATATGCAAAGGACCTGAGGAAAAAATACATGACACATACACGGTATACAATTCAGATGATGATAGTGCTGTGGGGTTGTGTGTGGATGATGGCTGGGTAAACAACAGTGCTGTGTTCCAATATGCATACTTCCTTGAGTACACTTAACCGTAGTACACTATCCGCACTCACTGAGTGTGCTGAGTTTCAGATGTCAGTGTCGTTCCAAATCGAATACTCTGCACTAACCGGCAATGATGAACGTGAACCTGCCGCGGCTCCTCCCCCCGCAATAACTTCCCGCTTTGAACATGAACTCTTTACGCATAGTAGCTATAAAAAGCTATAAATACAACATGCGGTGACGTTGTTCTCAGCCCGGCGCCACCTCTTTCGCTACGTAGCTAAGATGGCGGACGTTGAGTACGAGAGTGTGCATTGATCCACACTTCGGGGTTTGACCGTTTTGAGTACACCATCTGGGTCCTTTCAGTACACTTCTTTTCCCCCGATTTGAATTGGAACACCCTACATAGTATAGTGAGTACGGATCATGGAGGTATTATAACTGGAGAGAGTGAGAAGCCCCGCCCCCCATTCATTTCAATGGCGCATGCTAGGCTACCAAACTCAGCCTAATTGGACTGAAATCGTCTGAAATTCCCCAGAAATTCCATGGATTTATGTCCGGGATCAAGACCTTATGACCTGACTTTCTGTCAGGTCATTTCCGACCACGGTAGCCAATAGCGGGCCCCGTTACAGATAGGTAGGATGCAGAAGACAACAAACTGCATTGGATGGGCTGGAAAACTCACTGGGAACGCACATAGTTTTAGCATCGTCATTTCATAATGACGTACTGCTATTGGCTCCGTGGTTCTTCAGGTCCCGCCTCCACGAGACAGCACTCGTGCCCTGCAGTAAACTCGTGCACAACTGTTCCCCGGGAGTAGAAACAGAACCCGGATGTAGGACGGTGCTAATAGGCTGAAGCCAGGGCCTTATAGAGAACAGAGTTATGACACTCTCGTTGCTCTCCATTGTAAGCCTCTGCTTACAATGGGGGGTATGGACCCTCGAAAAGTTCCAAACAATCCATTGTGGGACGTTGGACACCGTTCACTTACATTGCAGCCCGTCGCAAAACTTCAGTGGTAAGTTGATGAAATACCTATATATTTTGAATTGTCAACTTTCTATATTATATCAGAGGCCCTTTACGATGCATATACTGATCTTTATTTGTATGAACACAGCGTAATGATAACTATTTTTATCTGGGAAGACGACCGACCGACCATCTCTTCATGCACACTTGGTCCTTGGGGAAGCTGAGATGATGGGAGCATCCACATGCTGCACAGAGAACCATACTATGACTACGTCCTATTAAATGTTAGTTGTTTAATAAAAAATACTATTTCATTCATCCAAGCATAATGAGTTGTTCTTCTTTAATAAATGTGATAGGCTAGATTAGATTAGATTATAACTTTTATTGTCACTAGCAAAATACAGGTACAGAACCAATGAAATGCAGTTGATGTCTAACCAGAAGTGCAAAAGAAGCATTTAAATACCAAAGTGCTATTTAAGTACAGTGTTTCTGTGCAGATTATGTAGGCAAGAGAGATGTATTATGTACAACAGTGTAAGGTTATAAATACAGGTTTGTCAGAAGTATAGGGGGATTATAGGGGAGTATACAAATATACACATATATATATATATATATGTGTGTGTATATGTGTATATATATATATATATATATATATGTGTATATATGTGTGCGTATATAATATATATAAAACAGTGATTTAGTGCAAAGCAGTACATTGTGAACATTTTACTGAACATTTTACATAGTGAGATGCAACAAGTACTTGGGTATGTGTTATTTGTTAAATCTACCATTAACTATCGCACTCGCTGCTGTCAGTTCCAATTAACTAATCACTCTCAATTAGAAGAACATGGCAGCGAGGCGATTGTTTGGAACTATTTAGGCCAACATAAACCATGTGACAACCAATCTAATGAGTTCAACGAGTGTCGCAACTCTGTTCTCTATAAGACTCTGGTTGAAGCTAACCACCCAAAGCCTGCCTCCCTAGTACGGATAGTATGGGTATTGAAAAACGGCACAGGCCTGGCCCCATAGACATCTTATAAGTAGACGGAGCATTTGCTGCTGTGACACGAGAAATTCGTCCGCCATCTTGGAGTGGTGATGGGGAGCCGGAGAGCAGCAAGAACTAGTAGCGTCTACAGAAGAAAACAAGGACACCGGGCTGGTGTTCAGTATATTCCTGCTCAAATGAGCAGACCATCGAAAATAGGAATGGGGGGGATTACTTTTCACAATAATAAAAAAAAAATATATATATATAACACGCCAAAACATGTGTCCTTTATCATAGCTACACGTATGACAAAAAACGTGTTAAAATCAGTGGTATTCAGTGAGGTAAGATTAATTAAATGTGCTGACAGTTCAAGAGCTCCTGCCAAATGAATGACACTGAGTGGAGCGGATCACCACTCCAAGATGGCGGCCCCGCGACTCGTCAGCGCCAGTAGGCAGCAGCGGTAGATGCTCTGTCTACTTATAAGGTGTCTATGCCTGGCCCATTCTGATTGGACTTATGGGGCTGGGTGAGGCTGCACACCTGTTGCACATTGAGTAATCAGTGTGCACTGGTTAGACCAGCCACCAGTCACCAAACACACTCGGAAAGAGATCTCATACATGCAGCACCAGGCCATGTGTGTCTTTTCTGGAGGAGCCCAATAAAAGTCACTTACTGGAGTGTTGGAGCAACCTAGGTGTCATGTAACAATTACCTTTGTAACAAGTGCAATTAATGATGATATTATGAGTCGTGTAATTTTGTCTGCCATCATCAAGGATGGTGACACACTGGATTGCCAGTGTTAACGATACATTCTTATGTTGCTAAATGCAGACCTCTACCAAAGATTTTATCATCTTCTTAAATTAGTCCCAATGTGGTTCAGCAGGATCTCTTCATAGCCCTATCCATTCCATGATGCAATCATAGTACTATACAGTACTATGTACAATCTACACATATTATAAATGATATTCCATTATAACACATTCATTACAAAGGATTCATAATATTATAATGAAAAGCTTTCATAGACTATACCATACTATTACGAATAATATAATGTATTTGTTTTTGCCATTGTTCAGTTATAAATGACAGCGAAAAATGACAGGAATTATCTGGCACATCGTACTCTATTCAGTCATGACAACATGCATTTTTCAGGCTGTTCACACCCAACATACGTGCTTAATTAAGTTGCTAAATATTTGTCATGCATAGAGTAAAAAAGTCCAGAACATCACATCCTACATAGGAGTTAAGTTAACTGCATTTCTGTTGTAGTTGTTTATAATTAATGATTGTGCCATGATTTTTTTTGCTAAACCATAATAAAAGTGCCTTGTCTCTGCTTATACTATCCACTGTCTTTACAGTCCCTGCACTTTAATATTGCCAGTATCATGAATTATTTTAGCAGGACATCTATTCAAATGTACTTCTTAAAAGAAAATCCAAATGAGTAGGGTTATTAATAATAAAAAAATTACGAAAATGGTAGAACAATTAAGATGTTATTACACACAAATCATATCAATACATTACCCACAAAACCTTTAATATTCAAGGAACATAATTTAAGTAAAGTTATATATTATTTAATAACTCTTTCCATTACTCTGATGTATCAAATTTAACTTTGAGAGCAAGTAGTTTAAAGTTTGATAAACCCTTATGTGGGGGCTTACCTGCGTCAGCTGGAGAGGTATACTCAGTGGCTACAAGCAGGATGTGCTTTATATAAGTTATCTTTTTTAGATGGCGTCAGGGTCAAAACAGTCAGCCACTGCTCTGATTGGGTGATTTCCATGGACTATGTGGCCAGGTGCAATGACAATCTCTGAGGAAGGGGCTGTGAATGGCAACATGGACAATGTTGAGGGCAAGATGTGCTGATAAAGAGAGACAACAACTACACCATTTGGCGCGGTTATTTTATTACTTTATTAGATATAAACATATCTTTTTCTTTAACTCACTCAAAGGAAAAAGTTGCCTTTGATTATTATGAACAATGCTAAACACAATAACAAGCCCATCAGTATAAGATTAAGGGGTTAAAATGGAAATGTAGTTTGAATGAAAATGAAGGGAAGAGGAAGACACATTCGGATATTCCATAGGTTTATTCCCAGATTTGACTTGACTTTTGTCTGTTAACAATAGAGACCAATAAAGTATTTTAAGTCAACCATCATTTATGTTTTCCACTTTCCTGGAGGTTTCTATGGTTAAAGAGAGTGGACTTGAGTGAACCATGCCAAATTATAGATTTTATATGCACTAGGGATGTCCACGCGTATCGGTGTGGAAGTATGACGGGAAAAAATAGAATATAAATGACTCAGGGGTGGCACGGCTTTTTTTTACCATAAATAAGTATTGGGTGGTTTTGGGTTTCATGAAATTAGATATTTTTATTTTAATGATGACTAAACAGATTTAATGAGACAAACAATAATAATTTATAAAGTCATGTCTTTGAATTTCCACCCATCAGTTGATAAGCATTTTTCTTTGTCCCACATCTGGGAGGCCTCAACATGAAACCACTGTCACTCTGCAAACAGTTTTGTGTCCGACATGTCCGACCAAAAGATGCGACCAGAAACGATAATTTGAAACGCCTTCCTGAACCAACTGTAGAAGAAGGCATACACCAAGGGGTTGATGGTGGAATTCAGATACCCCAGCCACACGAATGTGTCAAACAAGGGCGGTGGAACTGAGTAGCCAATGTATAGGTCGATGATATTAAGGATGAAAAATGGAGCCCAGAAGGACAGGAACACGCCCATGATGATGGCCAGCGTTTTGGTGGCTTTCCTCTGATGCTTGTCCACCTTGGAGGAGCTGGTGTTCTGTAGGCCTATGGTGCGTACTTGTCTCTGGGCAACCATGTATATCTTCAGGTAGATGACCAGCATGATAACCCCAGGGATGTAGAAAGAGACAATTCCTGATATATTCAGCTTCCGGAAGAACATCCCAAAGCCGACCACAGCAGAGACACACCACGTGACCAGGATCATGAATATTGCCGTGTGAACCGTTATCTTACGGGGGTATAGCAGAGGGTGGCACACGGCATAATAGCGGTCGATGGATATAAAGGACAGGTTCAAGATGGATGCGGTACACAGCAAGACGGTGGAGCTGTTGTAGAGCTTGCAGAACATCTCCCCGAAGAACCAGCAGTTCTCGACGGACTCAATCATTCCAGGGAACATGACCAGAACCCCCAGGAGGAGGTCGGTTACGGCCAGGGAGAGGGTCAGGTAGTTGGGAGGTGTGTGGAGTTGTTTGAAGTGAGCGATGGCCACGATCACGAAGAGGTTACCCAGCACCGTGAGGACCACAGCAGACCCAAGGACCACATAGAGGATTACACGGACAGTTACGGGGTAGACCGTCCTCACACACGAGCCATTCCCGTAGCAGAACTCCGGCTCCATCGGCCTTGGATGGGGGGGAGGGGTAGCGAGGTAAGCGGGGAAAGGCAGTACAAGGAAAGGGTGTTGGGGGGGGCGGGGATTAGGGCACCCATATGCAAAGGACCTGAGGCAAAAATGCATGACACATATACGGTATACAATACAATACAATTTGGATGATGATAGTGCTGTGGGGGTGTGTGTGGATGATGGCTGGTTTAAACCAGGGGGGCAGGCTTTGGGTGGTTAGCTTCAGGTTAGAACCGGTTAGAACCGTCCTACTTCCGCGTTTGTAGTTCGTAGTTGTGCATGAGTTTACTGCAGGGCACGAGCTCTGTCTCGCGGACATGTTTGGAGGCGGTACTTGAGGTGTTGCAAAGAATCACGGAGCCAACAGCACCACATCGTTACCGTTATCCCACCTGCGAGCACACCATAGCGGACCAATGAATTGACGATGGACCAACACTGAGCAAAACTATACGCCTTCCCAATGAGTTTTACAGCCCACCCAATGCAGTTTGTTGTCTTCTGCGTCCTACTTATCTGTAACTGGGCACGTTATTGGCTACCAAGAACGAGATCGGAAATGACCTGATGGAACTTGTGTCTTGACCCCGAAATTAAGCTGACATGATGGATAAATCCATCATGGCGGGGGGCAATTTCAGACTCTTTAGGCTGAGTTTGCTACCCTAACATGGGCCATTGAAATGAATGGGGGGCGGGGCTTCTCACTCCAGTTATATTAATACTAGTGCTGTCAGTTAAACGTGCTAACGGCGTTAACGCAAACCCATTTCAATGGCGTCAATTTTTTTATTGCGATTAAATTAAATTATTGACGTTATTTTTATTTTGTAAAAAAAAAGAAAAAAAAGAAAAAAAAAATATATATATATATATATATTTTTTTTTTTTCCCCTGAAAGACTGCTCCAA
>OMLJ01122714.1:12252-25416 GCA_900302595.1 Gadiculus argenteus | reverse complement strand
AACCAGCTGCAGCTAGATTGAGCGGGATTTCTGGCCCAATCTGGCAACCTTGGCGCTGTCACACCACCGCGGATCACTGGACACCAAAATGGCGAGCCGCGAGAAGGGCAAGTATATAAGTACCTAATAATAACTAATTCTATATCGCACAGGGCGTTTGCGGTGACAGACCACTCGCCTTAGGAAAAGATGTATAGCTGGTTTGTTTAAAAATAGGTGTTATTTGAGTGTCACTTTGGCTCTCCTACCACGGTGCTGTCGCTTTTTGTACCATCCCATCCCGAGCGATACTTTTAATTTCGTTCTAGTTATTGTAGTAGGCCTAGTTCTAGTTAGGCCTCGGAGTAGCCAAGAGGTATTCCAGTATTGTTCCTTATTGTAGAGAAAACACATAAATATGTTGCAAAATAGCTATGATTTGTCGTCATCATCCTTTATAGTTGTCACCCAAAACCATATTCATCTGATCGGGAAGTTCAAAGGGACATTTAAGGCCCATACAAACGCAGAGAACTCTGAAGCTGTGTGGTACAAACAAAGCTGGAATGGGATACGCAATTAAATACGACCTATTTTTTTTGCCTACAATACAGAAACAATACAGATATTACTTACAGATATATTGCTTACTATAGGCCTATAAGTAATATAGGCCTAGTATAGATTATTGCGCAGTCAAAAATTGCATTTCCTATTTGCTGCATGAGGGCAGACTTATCACAGTACCTATATTTCAGAATACAGCAGAGATAATTTGATATATAATATAGCCTACCCACATATACTACACAAGTACTCTTGTTGATTATGGAAAACCACAAAATGTTCCTGGCTCGGGGTGTGGGCAAAGTCATTCTGGACTGGCCTTCAGTTTCCTGGCTCTCATGGACTCTTCCCCACTGAATACGGTTATGGAACCTCTACATAGTATGATTCAACAAGAGACCCAAATCTTTGACGCCAACATACTGTAGACCTGAGTACTGTATCAATCAATAGTCAATCAATATCTTAGGCTTGTATGACTGGGGTGGGATAACCTCATACGGTTTTATTTGGCCTGGTTTGTGACTGGTGGCATTCAATTCATCTGTTAAAAAATGATTAGCTAAATTACTGGCTCTATTTTGGACTGCCATCACTGATTTAGAGTATTTGCAGTAAACAGAATTTGTTTTTCCAGTATCCCGTTCCCACATTTTCCTATCAGGTTGATAGGAAAATGTAGGAGAACTCTACAAAGAGAGACCTCTCTGTATGTTCAAGAGCAGGCAGCAGGATTTCTGCCTGCTCAAAACAGGAGGCTGCTCTGTTTCAAAACAGGAGTCGTGCAAGACCTGCATTTATATGTGTGTGGCCGTCAACTGGTGGATAACCATGTGATGATGACGTGACGAGGAGGGGAGTTCTAAATGCAAAAAGGGACATGTAGTTTGCAAAAAGGGAAACAGCGCTTACAGCGGATTCAACTAATTAGTATGTGATTGGCTGGTGTCAGGTAAGATCTCAACCAGTTGACGTCCCCCGCAATCTGCTATTGACCACACAAATGGGGCCCGAACCGAAAAAAAAAGTTATTAAACTTTGTACACAACTATGTACAAAGTTTGGTGCTGCTAATAACGACTAATGAAGTCCTTTGTTTTCATTCGTAGACCTCGAAGAAGAAATTTACGACAAAGTCGTAGATCTGACAGAGTATGCCAAACGTCAACGATGGTGGAACCGCGTCTTTGGAAAGAACAGCGGCCCCATAGCTGCAAAATATTCAGTTGCCACTCAGATTGCCTTAGGTGGAGCTAGTGGATGGTAAATGGCATACATGCAGAAGCATTGTTTTCCCACTATTTGATCAATTGTTCCAACACATTGTGGTTGCTGCTCGATGAATATTAACCTTCATAAAACTGTGTTGTATTAGGTGTGCAGGATATCTCTGTCAGAAGGTTGGAAAGGTTGCTGCTACAGCTGTAGGAGGAGGTCTTCTTTTGTTGCAGGTATTCAGCCACAAGACTCAAACACATACTTTGCAAATATCTATTTCTTCACTGTTATTATTCCCAGTCACATTTATGTCTGCCTCCAACAGATTGCCAATAATACGGGATACATTCAAGTAGATTGGAAGCGAGTAGAGAAGGACGTCGACAAAGCCAAAAGACATTTAAAGAAGAATACAGACAAAGCTGTGCCAGAACTTAACACATTTGTTGAGAAGGTATTTTCTTTGTATCAGCCATGCTAATTTAATAACTATGCAACAAAAATTAATTAATTGACCTGGATTACTCTATTCTAAACAATCAATATATTGTTTATACAGTCGTATATAAAACAATATTGATAATGAATACCTCTAGAGCTTATGCTGTCCTACATGTTCTGTCACATCCCTCCTCCCAATTGATTCATCCCTTATTGAGGCTTATGACCTAAATATTTGGTAATATCACTTCTTAGATACTGGTCAATAACAAAAAATCCTTTTCACCTTGGATTGTGATTACTTATTACTTGTATTCTGAGACACCCATTATAAACAATATTAAGTTGTCAACACGTTTGTTTTTCTTCCACACAGTCCACAGATTTTGTGAAGAAGAACATTGTTGTCACCAGTGGTTTCGTCGGGGGATTCCTGCTGGGCCTGGCGTCCTAAGAGCTGTCCATCTACCTTTTGTGCCCAAGAAATGCAATATGGCCGTTCCATGGTCTGACAGCAAGCAACCATCGTCAGAACACCATGTAGTTCTGTGCTCCTATGTTAGCTGCATGTCCCTTTGAATCATCTCAAGCATCTACTCTGCAATATGGAATAATTAATGATCAACATATCAAAAAATAAATTACACTCCATCGTATGACAATATCTATACTAATCGTGAAGAGCAAGGCCATCACTAGGCCATCAGCTAAAACATTTGTTGGCATGGTAAATCTAAATATACCAAATGGAGATTTCATTCATCAGCATTTACCCAAACTCCAAAGACAATCAATGAACAGCAGAAACAAACCCATACGTTATTCAGTGGCCATATGTAAACATTCTGTTAATTTCTGACAAAAATGTCATAATCCATATTACTTCCACCGTTTTTGTTAAGAATATACTGTCTATTTAAATATATATATATTTTTTCAATATGATAGCAGCTATCATATTGACTGCTGTTTTGACTTAAAGAACTAAGAAGCTGCACTTGTCCCACTGGTATTCCAGAAATGTCAGTTATAATGGACATCAAAATCACTATTAGGTTGTGTCCTTTACAAGAGGTGTATATCACGTTTCATACATATATTGAATAATATGCAGGACTATGATTATATTTGCCTATAAGGCCATCCTGATTTATTTAGGTGGTCATATTGCCTCAATGCTATGCTTCACGTGTTGAAGGTTGAAAGTGTATTTTGTAGAACATGAATGAAATAATTAAAGTTTCCAATGTACGGTTTTGTAGTTCTTGCAAAAATACTACAGACTTTATTCATATTATTGAGCCTATGTTTTTTTTGCTTTGTCAAGCAAAGATCTAGTCAAGTTCTTTAAATTAATTACATTTTCATAATTTCACACCCTTGGAACGTTATTGACCAATCCGGATCAAGTAATAATGTTGTCCAAGTGGAATAGTTATAGTATAAATACTGCATAACTGCATATAAGTAAGGTAATGTTAAAGTTAATGGGTTTCTTAAAAATGTTTTGTGTTAGCATCCCAATGTAGCTGAACAAACCTACCACCCCCACGTTGGCATTTTTAAAGTCAGTCCAAACCCCTCAACCTTTTCAAGCTTGGATTAGTAGTAGGAAGAAGAGATTTAAGAAGTCTCAACAATTTGACTCTGCTATTAATGGGATGGCTACATTTGGGGTTTGAGAAGCATGGCATTGGATGGGAGTTGTTGGCTGGCCACAAGATTCAACCAAAGTACCGGTACTCTTTCTTACTCTCTCTTCTTCTAAGGTAAGGGAACAATGTTCCCTTATGGTTGGCCTTGAAAAACCAGATGAAAAGCATTGTTCCATGAAGATAATCTCTTTCCCTGCTCTGCTTAATACTACTGAAGATTCCTCATCCCAGTTGTATCAAATTTAAATGTTTTCCTCTGGGAGTGTTGCAGTTTGTCAATGGTTGTTGTGTGTGTGTGTGTGCGTGTGCGTGTGCGTGTGCGTGTGTGCGTGTGCGTGTGTGTGTGAGGCTGTGAGTGTGTTTTTTTGTCCTTTTGTGTTGTCCTGATAACTTTCATTAATGTCAGCCACAAAAGTTGACGTTCAGCCGCCATCTAAAGGTAAATTATTCCCCAGGAAGAACAAACTTCAACTCACTGCTGCCATATTTGCAATTTTGCAACTTTAAAGTGTGTACAAGATGTGTTTTCGTTGCTCAAACTGTCTTCTAAACATGGATGTATAATAACATTATTACATAGCAGTAGTAGCAATCTAATATGTGTTTAAATGGTGTACCTACTCAATTGTCTCTTTGTGGCTCCAATGTACACATTGGAGTGTCAAAGGGTTTTTTTCCCACTCCCACTATTTATTTTGTTTGTGTTGTGCCTTGTGTTTCTTGTGGGGTTTCCCTTCACCAGGTCTCACCCAACAGAAAACTGCCCTCCCCAAGCGGCTGTCCGGATGGTTACCAGTCACACAGTGCTCCAGATGTAGCCTACAGTCCCTGAGGACACTATACTGGACAACTGCAACGTACGCCCTCCAGAATCCCAATATGTCAAATGACCTGAGTCAAGTGTTACATCCATCCAATCCATACATCTAACATCCATCCAATACCGGCTAATGCTTTGACAAATAAGGGTTGGATGACTTTTTTGAAATTGAACAATATCACAGATTGTCATCCAGCTTAAATCCCTCAGTTGTCCTCAATTAGTGTTACCTTTATTTTAATGGTTCTATTTTTTCTCAAATCGAAAAAGCTCATGGTATTAGGTCTTATTTGGCTTGATGTGATATGATTATTTCCTTCTAGCATTGCTCACCCTCTCCCTAAAGTCAGAATATAAATAGTCATAAATAAATCATAAAGAATAATTAATGAACAATCAAAACAAGGCGACAGATTCATTATAAGGTCATGCAGAGCCTGCCTGACCTTGTCCAGCTCCACCTCTCTGGACCTAGTCCAACTGATTGGGTTTTATGGTAGCCAATCAACCCAGTTATGGTAAGGGCTATGATAAGGTTAGGGTTTAAGGTTGGACTTAGTTGTTATGGTTATGGATATGGTTAAGGTTATGGTTATGGTAAGGTTTAGGGGTTATGGTTAGGGTGATGGCTAGGTAGTAGAACCAAGCAGGTTTCCAGTACCGAACAACCTGGGCTACCAAGTTGTATGAGGGAGTTGGGGAGGGCCTGGAACTGAGCCGGAGATGCGGCTGGACAAAGATGGAGCTGAACAAGGCCAAGCTCCAGCCCAGCACCAGCACCGGGTTTGCCTTGGTGGAAAAGGGGTAATGGAGGTGGAGCTGGACTAGGCCAAGCTCCACCCATTGGCTCTGCAGTGAGCAGCCTCTCACATGTACTGCTGTTTCTATTGCTTGCATTAAATACATCTGACCACTAAGGGGCAGTGAGAGTTAAGAAAATCAGCGTCTGGCAAGTGCTAGTGACCCAAAAATCGTGGTCTTAGTTTTTAACGAGAACGTCTTCTACAATCTTAAGTAGGACTATAGCTACTATAGCTACTACTGCTGATAGTACTATGGTAGTACTAGTTGGCATGGCTAAACCTGCTGGCAGATGAGAATCCATCTCAGGCTCCAGTAGGCCAACACCACCTCCATCCTGAAGACTATGTAATTGTGTGCATCCACCTTGGACCAACTCCCAAGCCCTAATAATTCCCGTATTCCCTAATAAGGGCCCAGGTAAGGGCATCTCATTACAACTTGGGACATCAATAATAAAACCAACATAGGCCAATATCAAATAATCTGCTGTAACTGACACACAGCCAATAGTAGCTCAAAATGTATATGAATCAATAGTAGGCCCTCACTATAAATATATAACTATTTAACAGAGCACCACATCCACAAATGCAGCACCATTCATTCTCTGACAAAAATCTGACAGTGGTATAACGCCAATCGGTTCACACCACTGAGCAGGGATCTTCCGTTCCTCAATTGAATCACTTGTTCCTCATTCAATACGTTGGCTTTGAAACCTTTTGAAACCTCACTCCACTCGTGACGTCAAACAAATGGTTGAGCACCGTTGGGAATAGAATTGAATGCGTCTCATTATTGACCATGCGTCTCTTATTGACCTATGTTAGGCCCTGCCTTATAAAGTAAAGAACACTCAAGTTCCACGTGTTGGTTGTTCCCTAGTGTTACTTGGCTTCCTCCTCAGTGACTCAGTGTGGCTCCTCGAGGGTACTCGAGTACCGAACCAGTCCCGAACCATCGCCTGTCTCCCTGACTCCCCATTTATTAATAAATCAGGGCTTGCTTCATTAATTCTCCTGTGTCTGTGTTCTCTTGTGTTGGGTTTGAATAATTAATTGTAATAATAATGAAAACATTTTTAATAATACATCAAACGCAATGAAACCAAACTTTACAGAGGTTGTGCATTCGCTTAAAATACTACCCAACCTGGCAACCCCACTAGATGGCATTATTTTACATTAACAGACACTTCTTCTCGACTGCTTACACACAAAAATCTAAAGTATTACACAGTTAACAAACTGTAAACACAAGGAGCAAAACACCAGCTCAAGTTAGCACAACTATAAGCACATTATCACACTTTTCATCACACCTCACTTTTTGCAAAACACATTCTGAAAGCATTGACTGAAATTACCACACCCTCCAACCAATTGGTTCCAAACATTCATCAGGTCTGCAAACACTTCTTTACTTAATTATATACACACCATCAGGCTTAGGAGCATTTTAAAAAGCAGCAGGTAATTATATAATTAGCTTTAGTAAAATCCAACTAGTGGGCCATCACCAATGCTGCATTTTGATTGGCTGAGCTACTAGTAGGCTATAAATCATACCCTACTAGTAGCGAAATCGCAGGGTTCGTAAACAAAATCAATGGGCTGCTTCGCGTTTTGATGATGTTTCTGACAAGTTTTTAAGCTCATTATTAGATACCGGTAAATAAGTTGTATTTACCACCCTACTAGTTGTATTTTACTAAAACAATTATCCCTCGGCCTCATGGGCTATGACTCAATAGCCTATTCGACCTTGAGGGATAATTGTTAAATATAAATAATTATAATTAATATAATTGTAATCTTGATTCTCTGAGAGAGAGAGAGAGAAAGAGAGAGAGAGAGAGAGAGAGAGAGAGAGAGAGAGAGAGAGAGAGACTAGAGACTAGAGAAGACTGTGGTTCTTTGTCTGTGGGTCTTTAAAAAATGTAAGTGCAGTTTATAAATAAAGTGATACTCAACATTATTAACATCATGGTAAACTCCAATATCCAAGAACCTCTCACAACACGGAAAGCGAAGAGGGTTTGGCGGACACGATGGGCATTGCGTAGCGCACCCTCTTCCAGAAACGGGAGTTTGAGTCTGTGGCGCCTGGTGAGTCCTCCCGCCAGCAGAGGGGGGTACATTTGTGGATGAAGTTCTGCAGGACGGGGGAGAGATGGGTGTAGCCCTGGGGTCCCACCTCACCCAGCTGGATCAGGATCACTCTCGTATCCTGGGCCAAGGCCTGGTGGAGCTCTACCTGACAACACACACACACAGCCCAGAGATTTAGAATCAAAAGTAGCTTGTTCGTTCCAACAAAATATGCAGCCGAATCGGGCACCACATTAGCCGCGTACCCACCAGGACTTTTTCAGTCCCAGGCTTTTTTTTTTGGCTCCGCCCAGACATTTGCTGCCAGTTGTCACGAACACACCACAGGGAAGTCCAAGAGGCTTATCCACGGAGCAACGGAGCTACAAGCGGCTCAGAGAAGTACCACCTCTGCTGGAGGACGTTCTGAGCCGCTGGAAAGAGTCCTGAGGGGCGGATCCTGGGCAGATCCTCTCTCCAAACCACACCCACAAACCCTCATAGTGGGAAAAGTACCCACCCCTGGTGGGTACGCGGCTATTGAGCACCTTTACTGGTACCTCTATTGGATGTATTGATAATTTGGTTGTGGTATTGGTAATAGGACCTACCTGCCCGTCAACATCATCCCCTACAGGGCTGCTGGGGGAAGAGCCCAGGGTCTCCTGGGTCTCCAAGCCTGGAGTAAGCACCACCATCAGTCTCCTACTCAGCCTCACCTGCTCCTTCACCTGCTCCAACCGGTCTGGAGGACAGGGAACTAGTTAGTAGTACCAGTAGTATAGTAGAACTAGCTCCTCCACCTGAAGTTATTTAAACGTAGTAGCAACAGAAGTAGGTGGTAGAAGTAGCAACAGTGCTAGCAGTTAACAGGTTATAATGCACCCGTATACTTAAAACAAAATAGAAATAGGCACGTATGCAAGGACAAAATGGTATAATAGCAATCGAATCTGAGACAATGAGACGAAATTGCTTACTAGTTAAAGAATGGGTACTAGTGAACAACTAGGTTTGTCATCAATAAGGAAAAAATGCTAGCGTTTCTAGTAGTTATAATAGAATACTTATACTAAATACTAACGTGAGTGGACTAGTAGTAGTACTACAGTTTGAGTAGAAGGATCAGTAGTAACAGGGATGGGATGGAGGGATGCTGATTAGACAATCTGGAGGATTTATAAAAGGATTTATAGGATTTATTTATAAAAGGATTTATATACTGATTATATCTAACCACACGTATACTTCCATATTGCCTGTAATACTTCCTTTAATACTGTCTTCATCATCCCATCCTACTTCAGTATGTCTCAGATGGTATAACTATGTTATGAAGCTGATGTCCGGTGCCTATGCGTGACAACAATATAGATTATAGTTCAGTCCTTATGTCCTTTTGATTTCTTACAGTTTGGGCCGTTGTTGGCCGTACACGCTAGCATTCTGCTAATGAATGCTGATTGGTCAGGGACGGACTTGCGACTGATTACGACCAGAGACCCTGTTTGATGGTGTCTGCTAAAGCTAAAGCTAAAGCAGAATCAGAAACATTATCTTAAGGAGGACTTTCCGTTGCAGTTAATTGTTAAATTAACTTGCTGTAAAGCAGGACCTCTGGCAGAACGTCATCATCTTTTTGAACAGATTTTTAGAACAGATAAGTGAACTTAAAAAATGCAATATTCAGCTGAGTGTATTATCTTATCCCCATTTTGAATGCAACTTTCAAATTCCAAAAAATTACAGCCTAAGAAAAGTGGAAATTGAGGGTGAATCCCGTCGACGCCCATTCATTCTGCACTCACTGGCGAGTGCCCTCGCATGGACAGAGATGTGTAATTTGCATTGAGTTGTGTTCCTTCTGTGGTGCAATGTGAGTTCCTTATCAACAAGTTACATGTGTGTGCAGATAATGTGATGTGGATATCAATCTTGAGACCTGCTCTGGGCATGTCGTCGCGGCCATGGATGAAGACCCTGTAGCCACACTTCTGCTCCAGGACGTGGGGCAGGGCCTGGGAGAGGAAGCGGTTCAGGATGCCCTTACTCTTCTCCTGAGAGTGGTACACCACGTAGACGTCGTGCCGCGACCCATCTGGCACATGCAGCAGACATCACATCAATCAAAACGAATAACAAGCTTTAAACACCTCTCAACCGATGGTTCCCATCCGGATGGCATAATACCAGTCAATTGTTTGTGTCCACTAAAGTGCCAACCTGTGAGGCAACCTGTTTGAGACGACTGATGTTTAGTTGTATGTGTTGCCTGGACAAGTCAGAGAACCACATAATTGAAGCCCTATTCAGCCCTCTGACAAGTTGCTACAGATTCACTTCTAGATTAAGATGGTATTGGTGCAATAGCCTGTATATCCTGTATATAGGGCCAGGCTAATATGCAAGTTTTATACTATTGATACTGTATGATGTGTTATATGGACCTGTGTCTGCAATGAAGCTTTATTATATACAGGTGTTTTGCTTGTCTTGAGTTAACTATGTGGTTGACAAACTGGTTATTTTGTTTGATCTTTTTTTTTTTTCAATTTACAATAATATTATCTTACTTCTTTCAGTTTTACTAGGCTAATGTTAGGACTTGTGGTCATTGAGAGGTTGTGCTCTTTCTTGTACCCATTTCTTCTATTTTTGTGTTGATGCCTGTTGTCTTTGTTGTTGTATGTCTGTAAATTGTTGAGTGTTTTTTGTCTTGTAATGTACTTTTAGGACCCCCTTGAAAACGAGAGGATTCCTCTCAAGGGGTTTATCCTACGCAATAACATTTCTAATAATAATAATATTTACTTTTTGGATCTAGCACCTCCACAATTTGATGGATGGATGGATGGCTGTTTATAACAGATCTGGGACATGCAACATAATTTAAACCACAAGAACATCTCTAGAGTCTAACTTAAGTATAGATCATACTTTACAATTCTATAGCCTTCTTAAAGCCCCTTTAGATTAGAGCATACTTCCAAAACCTCTAGAAAACATTGTAATGTACTCACCATTGCTGGCCTTGCAGCATCTCAGGAACCTTCTGCCAAACAGAACCAGGTCCACAAAGAAGTATTTGATGGTGAGGGCAGCTAACAGGAACCCAATGCTGACGCACACCGACATAATCACTAGGTAGCTCCCCGATTCTGAGTGCAGATTAGGAAGGAAGGAATTATGAACAGGGGTTTCCTCTCTCTCTCTATACATAATATGTTGTGTTATTAATATATAGTTAGAGGGTAAACCATGATTAATTTCATTTTCATTTAATTTCAAAATACAATACAATATAGCAGCATCAATTTGGATCTAAAAACATTAGCAATTACAGGCAATGCAGGAGAATTGTTGTGTTGGAATTGAGACGAGATTAGTAAATTCTCTCAGTGAAACTAACGCACACAAGTTCAAAGACTTTTGGATCTCGTTCTAAATGGAAGGTGCTTTATCAAGTGTTTCAACAGAAGGCTGTCTTCCCTAATTCGGTCTTAACATGGGGCTGATATAAGCAAAAGATGATGATCTCCAAGTACCTGCAGACTTGATGCTGAGAGTGTGGAATCTGGTTTCTCTGTGGTTGGAGGCCCTACACCTGAAGGAGGTGTGGAGGTCGGACTCCTGGACCTTCTTGATAGTCAGGGTGGATGAGCAGAAGCTCTTCTTGGACGGCTCCTCCAACTCTCTGCAGCGCCACAAGATTGACACAGATCAATTCATATTATCATCATTATAATTGTTATCATTAGTACGTATTGGACTATTCGACTAGAAGATTATTATTAGTAGAAGTAGCAGTGGCCCTGTTGTTGTTTGTGGAAAAATAACTGTTTTACAAAAGGCCAAAACAGAGAAAAGAGCTGGAGGGGGTAATGGAGAGGAGTCAGAGGCTATAGAGGTGGAGGCTGGAGGGGGTAGTAGAGGGGAGGAGGGCAGGTGGAGGTCATAAAAGAGGGGAGGTGGAAGTAGTGAAGGGGAGGTTGGAGTCATAGCTGATGGTGGCAGGAGGTTGGGGAGGGGAGTTGGTGGTAGCGGAAAGGAGGTGGAGGTAGTGGAGGGGAGCTGGAGGTCATAGTGGAGTGGAGGTTGAAGCTGTCTTAAGATCAATTCGGCAATCTTCTATCTGACCTGAAGAAGGTCTGGTGGTAGCCCTCCATCCCGGATATACTGAGGTTGTTCTTCTCCCACCCAACCTCACAGTGTGTCCTGATGTTGGTCCCAAAGAAGGCCACACATTTGATCTCCAGCGGGGAACCTGGGGAGGAACCAGAGGCTGTCGGTCTTCTACTCCAAAGTGTGGAACACACTGGCCCAACCGGCATCTGAAACGTTTGGGGATACTCGGACGAGTTCGGGAACAAATCTGTTCTGTGTGCTGTGTTGGAAGCTTTTGGAACCGCGCAGGCTGTGTCTTGTCCGATTCAACATGCAAAGTCTGAGAGTGTTGGCGTCTGAGGATTGGAGCCTCTGATTGGTTGTGTGCTGCTCGTACACGACCAGCAAATCAGCGCGGTGTGTGAGAGGCACAGACTAGCGCCATGAGACTAGTGCCCGATGTTAAGGAGACTTATTGCATCTCGCGCAAGCGCAGAACGTGCACGCTACTGTGTAGTTGGCAGCAGTCTTCGCGGCCAGTTAGTTTCACTGCAACTTTTGTGCCGAATGGGTCAGACGAGAGGCAACGGAATGGTTGGATAAAGGCAGTTGCCCGTTGGTTTGTGTCTGGGCTGTGTGTGGGCCCCTTAAGAAAACACTGTTTTACCTCACCCTGTTTTTGAGAGGGGTACTGGTTATTCATCAGGTTCAACGAGGGATTTCCCCTTGATTGCATTGTTTAGGTTCAGAAATTCCTGGGACTTCAAATGTTTACATGTACATCTGTTTCTACAGAATCTCCTACAGAATTAGTCAAACCTCAGGCAACATCTGCCAGTAATAACAACGTCCCAGTGAATAAATGTGCATCACAGCAACTAAGAGAGTAGAGGTTAACTTCACTTGTAGCTTTGAATCCTTAGGCAGTAAATAGGCAGGACCATTACACAATCTGGTAGCTGAGGTGGTAGAGCGGGTTGACTGGTAACCTAAAAGTTGCTTGTTCGATCCCCAGCTGCTCCTAGCTCCTCCGAATGTCTGGGTGTCCCTGAGCAAGACTGCTCTCCCTCACTGCTCCTGACGAGCTGGTTGTCACCCTGTTTGGTTGACTCCACCGTGTGTGTGAATGTGTCTCTATTGTTGTGTTATCTACATGTTGTCGCTTTGGATAAAAGCCTCATCAAAATCCCCTAAACATAAATGTAAATCTAGCATTAGATATCTCATCATTCTGCAATCTCCCGTGTGCCCATCTGAATTTCAGGCTACCCCAAGTGTAGGAGCTCACCTGGGTGAACGGTCAGCTCTGTGGTGGTAGGATGGAGGATTTGGATTCCCTGATAAGCCGGTTGTTCTGCAGGCAACAAGAGGATAGCCACAAAGAGATAAGAGACCATTAATAAACCATTATCATGCACGTTTCACTTCCCAATAAAGTAAGGTGACCATATTTCTGAGACCAAATCCGGGGTCTTTTGCGCCCCCA
>OMLJ01122714.1:0-12170 GCA_900302595.1 Gadiculus argenteus | reverse complement strand
TTAAGCGCAGCGGACTGCTATCTACTCCCCACTCTCTCTCCCCTCTCACGTGGCTTCTGTGCACTGCACCTTCTCAGCCGCAGGGGCGCCATTATGCCGTTTCCCCGATATGATAGTTAATAGCGCTCGTGCCTTTATTCCAATTTCAGATCTTTCCATCACCTTTCCGTCTGGACGTCTGGTAACCCTACAATAAAGCCCTTGGAGGGGGAACTGGAATTATGTCTCTTACATCATATTAGCTGGGTACGCAAGTTAACAGTGCCTGGAGCAGGAACAATAAGAACAAGAATATGACAAGAACAACTATAAAGACAAGGAGAATAAAAAATGATTTTGTTTAATTAATAAAACATGTGACGGGTTCGGATATTGCTCTTTTTGAAGACCCCCCCCCTCCTCTCACGCTGAGCACTTCTAAATCCATATCACTGTCTGAGAATTACTTTTTAGTGCATAGAAAATTTTAAAAATGCAGATGTACACAATTTATCCTTGATTACACCCCCACTAAAATGGTACATAGCCCCACAGGTTCCAGGAACATTTCAATATAAAATTGGAAATGGAAATATAAAATTGAAACTGAGAGCCAGACTAATATGCATTTGCCAATGGGTAGATATAATTACTATTAGGTAACAGTGTTTCTTGATGCTGACCCATCATCTGGAGCTCTCTGGAGGCCGTGGAGTTGTACTCCATCTCATTGTGTCTCCATGTGCACACACACGTGTATACGGCCGTGTACTTCATGTTGTGTCCTTGCAGCTGCAGTGTAGGGAGTTTCTCCCCCGCCATCAGACTGGAGTTCTTGGAGGAAACATAAGAATAAGATAGGGGAAGGGGGTGTGGGGGTTGCCAGTTCAACCTTCAGTTGCTTGTGGCTGAAGTCCCCTCCAAAAGTATCCTTCAAACAAAATGGACATGTCCGCGTTGGCTGTTGGAGTGCTGTCGAACCAGGTGAACATCTCAAGTACTGCTTCAGTAGTATTGATCCTAGTGATCATCTGACTGTGAACTCTCTCATGCTTTTGCATGTTCAGTGTTACACTGTCACCTGTTGGATGTAAAATATTACCATATAATGGTTTTACGTATACTCAAATAGAAAACAACACACAACACTTTACAGTAACAGGGTGGGCCTCAGGCTGAATGCAAAGAAAACTGAGGTCCTCACTTATACCATACCCCCTCCCCACCTCTCAAGACAGCAGGAGGCAATGTTCTGGTAGAGGTCAGCAGCTTCAAGGACCTTACTGTAACGTGAGGAAGGCGCTGACATGGAGGGCCCTGAATGGCATGACTAGTGTCTGAACTAGAATCTAGAATCCTATCTCCCTAGACACATAAAAATTATCTTCTTCCAAGCAACCGTGGAGTCTGTACTCCTTTATGGCTGTGAATCCTGGACCCTGAAGCCCACCCTGCAGGGTCTCTGGATGCTACACCAGAATGCTGCGTGTAATACTGAACTGAACTGTACTGATTGGCCGTAACGTGCACATTGTGTCTGATGTTTTTATTAATTAATGTGTTTAAACAATTGAACAGTATTGAACATTGGTGTATTCTCAGAACTCAGAACAATGTTGCAGTATCAACTGGGTGTACAGTATGACTCTGGGAAGCTGGGATTGTGAGTTTAACCCATTGGAGCTCATTGGATAGACAAATATGCATTGTATCCTATTCTGATACGATTGTGTCAATGCTATATGATATATTCACAGTATTGTAATACAATATGGCAACAGTCTTTATACTGTTGTATACCATACAATTGCAACCTATGAAACTTCAAAAAAAAAAAGCTATTTCTAAACAATTGTATACGTATGAATATGTAACATGGCCTCATGAAGCCAAAAAAAAGTGTTGAAGTGTTTTCAATTTATCACACCAGTGTTTAATTGAGTAGACTCAGTATTTAATTCATATGATGGCTCCTGTGTTTATCGTTTTGGTGGAAAGAATCTGTTTTGAGAAGAGAGAACATGGTTTTGAGTGACAAAATGGTTAACTCTTTATGTGTTTTTTGTGTTAAATGGTTAACTCTTTTTGTGTTTAGAGTTTTGAGAAATTGAGCTATAAGCTGCTTTCACATATGTACCGCCGCAGATTCTACGGCGAATCTACTACTGGGCCGAATATGTGAATGACATCTCCTGACATCGGACCTCCTGAAAAAAGACCTGAGGTAGTGTGATCTCCGGAGGTGATGCTAATTAGCTTATATGTGAATGAGCAGTAGGTTGTCGGCATTTCACCCCTCACGTTAGTGGGTGTATTGATGACGCGTCGGTCTATGTTTCTATGTTAGTGGCCGCTAAACGATAATCGGCCTGTTGCTTTTTGTTCACTGAATGAATAAAACATTTAAATGTTGGCACTGCTGGCACCGGTAATTCGTGGGGAACGCTAAATTATTTTTTTAAAGGTTTTATCATAACCCTCAAAACACACATCATACAATAAATTACAATACAGGAGTTCACAGCTGCACGCAAATATAGAACATTTATATTATAGTTTTTTCATTGTTATTATTATGTTACACCTTTTCTGCTGTCGGCTCCCAGACCAAGCGAGCAGCACAGGGAGACGTTCCCTCCAGGGCCGATGTTCTCTCGGAGGTAAAACCCTTCACTTTGACCAGCAGTGGATCTGCTTATAGGTCGGAATAGGTTGGAATGAAGCAGCCACCGATTCTTGACAGGCTGGGTACTTTATTCTTAGTTTCACTAACTTTACAGTACAGTTTGCACAGACACAACCGGACTCGTTTATTACTCACGCACCCACACTACTCGCGCACAAACATACACTACTCTCATAACAATTATTATTATTATGTCGTTCGTGACGCCTTTCTTCTTCGTCATTTCTTCTATTTAACTCTAACTCATGCTCCAATCTTTCATTGATCGATGCGGGTGTTATATGACGCATCGCTGCATCAACAAAGAAAGAAAAAAGAAGATTGTGATGAGTTGTGCCTGTTCTGCCTGCATGCTGTCTGCGGTCAGATCATAACAAACCCAGATTAACACGCTACGTCATATCCTGCCCCCTTGCAAGCCCGCCCCCTAACACCCCCAATCCAGAGAATCTACTGCTGCTTGAGCGACACCGATCTCTGCATATCGGGCATCAAGTGTGAATAAGTGTGAATGACCCTCACGGTCGCACCTCCGGATGCACATGTGCAGAGAACAGACAGAGGTTATATGTGACAACGGCTTTAGTTTCAGAAAAAGTGTTTAAACGATTGAGAAAAACTGTAAGAAGAGGTAGGGGTTACACAGTGAATATAGAGACAGGCCATTAAGAAGAGTTAGGGGTTAGACAGTGAATATAGAGACAGGTGCCATACCTGGTACCAGCTGAGAACTCCGTTGAAATCTTTGCACATATCCGTGACCAGCTCCGGACAGGGGATTTGGGGGTTGGAGTCAGAGACCTCGATGGGAATGTAGAGTCGATCTTTTCCTAGGGGATCACTGGCCGACTTCACAAGCAGAGGTACGTAGAAGATGTGGCATTTCCCCAAAAAGTTGAGACTGAATTGGGGGGGGGGGGGGGAGCAAGGCATGAAAACACAGGAAACACTGCCTGGTCCACTGCCAGTTCAGACTGCTCTATCCATCATCAATAATACACCCAACCATCCAAGTGCCAATGCAGGAAATCATCTTTCAGAGTTAACACACTGTTGACATAAGGAGCAAAACACTAGCACAGCTATAAGCACATTATCAACCTCACACTTTGTGCAAAACAATACACACAGTGATTTGCAAAACTCTACACACACCTGTATACATTACACACATTATACATTCTGAAAGTATTGACTGAAATGACCACACCCTCCAACCACTTGGTTCCAAACAGGTCTGCAAACACTTGCAATTGGGTTTAGAAAACCCAATTGGTTTTCTATAAAAAGCAGCATGTAATTATATAATTATTAATATAATTGCAATTGATTGCTTGATTCTAAGATATTTAAACTTCCAGTACAGTAGGCTACTGTAAAGTGTTACTATGTTGTTCTGTTATGAATCTGACATATTTTGTTGAATCTCCATGTTGATTCATGTTTTTCATAAATCTGGAACTTTGGTCTTGTAGTGTTTGGTGAATTTACAGTTGTACTGTATATTTGTACTATCTACAGTGTTTGTATATTTGTACTATCTACTATCTATCTATTTCTACTATCTATATTTGTGACTATTTACAGTAGCCTAATGTAATAATTGGGAAGTAGCAGTGCTAAAACACTTGGGTTTATCACAGCAGTGTGTAACTAGTTCAACCAGAATATAATGATATGAAACATGTGTGCATTGTGAATTAGAAGGGCAAAAATGATTTTAGATTTACCACAGGAGAGTGTAACTGGTTTAAGCAGAATATTGTTACATAAAATATGTGTTTCCTGTGTAGTTTTTTATAAAGAAGCGTATCGCTTTTACAAGAGTGTTTCATTTTGCAAAAGATTTGAGGTATTCTGTAAATTGGGTGTGTGATTCTGTTAGTTCAAATTCAAGTTCAAGTTCAAAGTTTTATTGGTCACATGTTTTGTAAAAAAAGAGCATTCTTTACATACAGTGAAATTCAAAAGTGGTAAAAGCGATCTAGCTAGCTTAGCTTTCTAGTTAACCGTGTGTAGTGTTTGAAAAAAAGGAGCACTGTTTTCAAATTGTGTTTGCAATTGAAAAAAACTGTATTATCCTCCCCACATTGTATACAAAGTATTCTAAAGCCTCATCATCACTTTCCCTAACCTGTGGTATGCATACTAGCCGTCTTACCGGGCAATGTAGCGACCGGTGTCGTTGACCAGGAGAGGGAGGAAGAACAGGGCAGGGCCATGGTGATGGATCCGCTCCTCCTCTGAGGAGGAGAAATTGGTGTCTCCCCCCTGGCGGTGCCAGGTGAACAGGTCATGCTGGGAGACGTTCCAAATGCTCCTCTTCAGACCATCTGGTACGATGCGGAGAGCCTCTCCCTCGGTGACACCCAAAGTCTTCATCTCTGTGTACATCTCACAGGTAGACCCTGTTGGTGAGAGTAACCATCAACAGCACCATTACTATCCGCATCACCACCATCATCGTGTAGTGGTGATGATGGTTGTGATGAATGTAATGCTAGTGTTGATGGTGATGGTGATGGTGACCGTGAGGATCATTTAATGGCACGCGATTTTTTAACTTATCAAGATCTCACCTGGGGGTTCAGCTTTACCCTCATCATCCTCTGCGCAGGCCACCCCACAGAACACCAGCAGCAGAACAAGAAGCATCATCATCTCCCAGGAGGACATTCCCTGTAGATAAAACATACCCTTTGTAGATCCAACATTGCCTTTAGACACTGCATTCCCTTTAGAAAAGATGCGAGCTATCATGTGTATTCATGATGGCACCTAGCAGGAGTGAGGACCTGAAAGGCATTGTAAAAGGGTGAACTGGACAGTAACGTAGGCTCAGACCATGTCGGTAGGCAGGGGAGCAGGTGACCCATTCGTTTTTTGTTGATTTAAGCCAAATGCATGCAACACTTTGAAAAAATCTTTATTTACATTTTTTTACGTGATGCATTTAAATCACGAGTATTCAGAGTTAAAACATACGTTTTGCTAAAAGGCTAAAGGCTTTAGTCCAGAAAGAATAGATGCCCCTAAGGGGGGTTCTTGTTTGGTTCGGTACACAAGCTGTTCACATGCTCGTAAAGCATCACATCCAAAGGCAGAAATAAAATCCCTACTTCTGCATCAGAAACTGCGCGTGTGTTATAATTTGAACGTCTGTTAGTTGTTGTATCATGTATGTTTCATCTATGCATTATTCTTATTTTAACCGTGTATGCCACTTTTCTGCGTACGAGGCTATTTCGCTTCCCTCTGATCTGCAAGCCCTGAGATAACCAGCCTGTAAACTTTGAATCGCTCTAGAGTGATCCATTCCCTGCTTGTCTTCGCTGACACAGAAGAAAGAGCGCAGAACACTCACCGAGGAACAGTCCGATACATGCACAGGGTCAGGGCGTCTGGGAGACGTTGACGTCTATTAAATGAACGCTCACGCTCTGTAGTCTGAAGTCGAAGGACTGATGACGGGCTGCGTCGACGCAGTCGTGAACTTTTATGGTTCTGCGTCGGGTTTGCGGACCAATCACTAGGCATGGGCGATTCAGAACGATTCGGTCAGAACGAACGAATCCAGAAGGTGATCGAAAAGAACCGATTCCCAAAACGAGAGAACTGATTCTTCTATTCCTATTTTTTTTAAATTTCTAACATATTTTTTACATAAAACAAAAATATGGTCACGTAAATGAAAGACACAAACAAACAGAGCTTCGTCTCCCCTAGACCTAATGCCGCATTCACACTGAAAGCGGCGGAGCGGAGCGCCTCCATACAAAGTCAATCTAGACCTAATACCGCATTCACACCAAAAGCACCATAGTACCATGACATCATCATGGGGACACTCAATGAATTTGGTGACCTTTGACCTTTAGGTGGCGCTAGTTCTCAGTGACACACATACAGTACTGGTCTATCAAATTTGAGTTTAAACAATATGTTTATTCTGTTCATGTTTATTATTTCTTCTGCGAATTATTTGATGAGTTGCTTTTTATTAGCTTGACCCCTAAAACACTGCTTGCAGTTTTAATTATTAATTATTATTATTATTAATAATAATAATAATAATAATAATAATTGTTATTATTTTAATTGTAATGTATAATATTTAATAAAATATTCCACATCCGTATTTAATTTATTATAACTTAAGCTGCGACAAACAAAGCAAATAGGAAGCGAAGGCGGACGGAGAGGGTATATTGGAATGGCGCCAGTTACCTAGGCTATTATCGATATATCAATATATTATTCTGTTTTAATTATTAATTATTATTATTATTATTATTATTATTAATAATAATAATAATAATAATAATAATTGTTATTATTTTAATTGTAATGTATAATATTTAATAAAATATTCCACATCCGTATTTAATTTATTATAACTTAAGCTGCGACAAACAAAGCAAATAGGAAGCGAAGGCGGACGGAGAGGGTATATTGGAATGGCGCCAGTTACCTAGGCTATTATCGATATATCAATATATTATTTTGTGTGTAACCAGCATAAGAGACAAAAATACACCATCAATACTGTGGATAATGTGGTATGGTTGGAGACACAACCATTTGATCATGTCTACAAAAGATAAGGTAGATAAAGATATAGTAGCGAAGACTGGGGTAAGATTACAGTTTTTACTCATGTTGTCCTCTTGGCAAGGAAAAATAAGACAGAAGTCAAATTAAAACATCTACCTCTCAGGATGTCCATCAAAATGATAACAATGCATAGGTTTGTAAAAAATGACCATAATAATAACAACTTGCTAATCAACTTGCCCCAACGTAGGATGGCTGAGCCATCCGGGGGTACATTTACCAATTTCAAGTTGGATGAATTTTCCTTTTCCAAATATATTTGCTTAAGGCAACTTTAAACAATATAAACCTGTCAATATTTCTGTATTTTGTCACTTCTCTGATGGGATTTTCACCCTTGACAAGTGGCAGCTCTCTCCATCTCTTTCTTGTCATGATAGCTTTCTACATGTTTCTACAATGTTTAAAATATGAAAACCCAAATCAGTTGTGTAATACTACATTGAAATACCACTTTATACTTTAGAGAATTGACTCAACTTCAGTGCATGGATATCAAAATAACAACAAGACCTACCTTGAATAGGGTGCGCTTTTGCTTTGAAAGAAGAGATGTGACGGTCTCACAACAGGTGCACCGTAAAAATCCACATACATCGTGTCCCTCACAGCCATTTTATAGCCCTTATTACTGACTCAAATGTCTGGCACTGCTCAACGTTTCCTCCACCCTGTAATTCCGCGTAATCATCCATCTGGATCAAGTGTCTGTTAGGCATTCTTAACCGGAAACAACCCTGGTTTCTAAAGAAGTAGGCCTACATTCTCAGAATTTGACCACTAATGTGGATCCATTGGAAACGTTTTTTCTGCCCTGAATCTCTCTATAAATAGCTGCAGGATGGTAAGGCGCATAGGTGGTCTGGTATAAAAAGTATATTCGATAATGGTGGGTGTAAGTTTGGTCTCAGCTTTGGTAGGGACACACAGACCCCATCGTGCTGAACAATAAATATTTTATTAAAATGAAATCTAGATTTACATGTGCACTTATTCACATATTAAACGCATTGTGTAATATATATTTCCGTTATATTAAATAATAAATCAAAATATTGGTAGGGACAGTCATTTATTTCCCAAAGTTGGCCGGAACATGGTCCCTCCGTCCCTATGCAAAGTAACGCCCTTTAAATCAATAACGATGAACGAATATTAACACAATTAGTAAATGATTGCTAGATCATTAGTAAACTGTTAATTAACTGTTGGTTAATGCTAATTACTGCATTTACTATTGTTAATACATGTTTAATTAATGTAGGCTACTCTTGTTGTAAAGTGTTAATGTGTCTCTTCAGGTCAGGTCAGACTGACCGCAGCAGGTGAAGAGGCTCCTGAAATAGCTGGTCTTTTACAGTTAACCAGACCATTCCAGCTACAGTTGTTCAGGTTCAAGTTCAAGTTTATTGTCCCTAAAAGGGAAATTGTTTTGCAGCCATGATCACAAACATTATTGCACAACAACAATACAACAAAACAATACAAGAAACAAGGTTCAGACAGGAGATCTGATACAGTGCAACGACAGTGTTTTCTAAAAAGGCATTTTCAATAGGAGCTGGTTTCATGTTAGATTAGAGGCTCATCACTCTTCTAAACCAGAAAATAGATTAGATTATAGGTTATAAAAAGGACAGTCATACGCGGTTAGATGCCAGTCTGTCATTCACGGTTAGAGGGTTGTTATGCTGTTATGCTAGGCACAATCACCTTTTCCCAGTACTCCCTAGCATCCTGCCAGCCCATTTCTGTAGAAACGACCACACTATGTGAACACAGGCCCAAAGTAAACAGAACAGTGTTATTCACAGTTTACAATGCCAATGGCAACAGGGACAAAGAAGACTGTGCAATAGCACTCTTCTAATGATGCTTATTATAAATGGTCCGTTCTCTGTGCTGGACAGATTAACAGATTTAGTTTTTGCTTTCTAATTTACACAGCCTTCCAAGTTTGTTATCGTTGCCAAGAGTCAGGCTCCCAAACCAAGCTTCAATTCCAAAATAGATTTATTCTATAAACAAAAATAATTTTAAGCACATACCTCTATTTTTCAACAAGATTCTGACTATCAACACACTCCCAAAACACAACCCACTCACGCCACATGTTTGCCGGGTGACACTAGTTTCCGTCACACAGTTGCACAGCTGGTTAGAATGACAGAACCCTGTTATTGAGTTCGTTTAATTCCTGAAAGTCTCCCGCCTACTTGCTGGTTGGAGTAAAGTTATGACTGATTCAATGACGCTTATGTAGAAGAGTCTGCATTGGTTTCAAAGATCAATTTGTCATCATAACAGTTTTAATTTGATACCAGCCACCAGCTCAATGTCAGCACGTTTTATTTAGATGAGTACCGGAATAGGAGAACTCTTTCTATAACCTACGACCATGTCTTTGGTTTCAGGGCTGCTGGTCTCAGAACTGCGCTGGGGCCGGGCTTGGGGGGCCGGGGGCATGTGGTACCTCAGGCTCTTCCAGAAGGTTCTGTTTGCGGATAACTTTGTGCACACGTGGTTCCTGGGCGAGGCCCCTGGCCACCTCAGCGCCCCCTGTGTTCTATGGATGTATCGCAGGGACTCGGGGAGGGCTGCATAGTCCACAGGACCATCTATGGCAGAAAATAGCATAGTAGCATAGGTTAATATAGCATATAAAATTATAGTAAAGTGTAGCATAGCATAGAAAAGCATAGGATAGCATGAGCATAGTATAGAAGAGTGTAGAATAGAATCCACGATTAATACAAAAAATCAAATCGGTTAAATTCTGCTTGAAAACACAGGTACAAAACAATGTACATTTCACCGGGACACACTCTAAGATGAGATAATACGAGGTAGAATGCTAGTTGAGGAGAAAATGTTGAAACTACTTTCACTACATCCACTAACTGAGGTAACGGGGATCACCTATTTCAACCAGGATCACCCGGAGGCCTGGTTGGGTCAAGGCATCGTACAAGCCCACGCTGTGCTCGTAGGCCAGTTGGGATGGGCTTTGGTGGAGCGGTGAAGCTTCAGAGTCGCCCTGCCCGGACAAAATGAGCACCAGTCTCCGGCTCTTGCTCACCGCCTTGGCAATGACGTCGTGCAGCGCTGCAGGCGTAGGTAGGGAAGGAAACAGACAATTAACGGCACATGGTTTTCTGTATTTGGTGATGAATTGATGAGCAAACCATAATCTGGATCATCTAGGGCAGGGGTGTCAAACTCAAATACCCAGTGGGCCGAAATAAAAAACTGGGTCCTAGTCGAGGGCCGGACATATTAAATGTTTTTTTATGAACTTAAGATTTACACATATTGAATCTGAAAGTGGCCTTAAGCTTTGGCTTATTAGCTATTGCAATAATATGTATTTATTTTGAATAAGCCTAAACATGAACTCAGCCTTAGTGTTACACATAGAATCTGAAGTATAGTGGTGAATTATCTGAATTAATCTGAACTACACTAACAGTGCATGTGACATACCGGTGGGCCAATTCTGATAAGACATTAGATATTATCTGGGGGGCCAAATAAAATTACACCGTGGGCCGGATTTGGCCCCCGGGCCTTGAGTTTGACAGCTGTCATCTAGGGCGTATCGCATCAGTGAACCCAAAATTGTCTTTTTGTAGTATGGTTGTCTTCTATGATCTTGAACAGTAATGTATGGCATAGTCTCACTAAAAGGATACTGTAATTTAGACAAAACAGGTGTGACACCCTATATTTTTGGGATGTACCCAGGGAAATAAAATTACTGTATTTTCAGTTTTCAGTTGGTATATACAGTATATTCCAACTGCATTTCAGCAATACAATTTTGCTGCATCTTGTTCACATTGATGTTTTGAGTCATGAACATTTGGGGTTGGAAACACCATACTGTACATAATATTGTGTACATGTTAATGTGTCGTGGAAGTCCAGCCTCACAAACTGACTGACCATTTAATCAATGTTTAAATTCACACTGTTACTAATACTGATTATATAAAGTGTGTGTGTGTGTGTTATGTAATTACTAAAGTGAAGAAGGAGTCTGTGTAAATTGGAGGCATTTGAAAAGACAACCATGACAAAGCTTTACGCTACGCTTTTTTATAATTTGGTGTGAATGAGGGGTGAGCTTTAGGCTATCTGGTGAATACCATGGTGTCTGCTATCAGTCTCCCCCTCTGCTCATTTTTCTGACCCCTGACCTTCTCCGGGGCAGTCGTCCCGTCCTCGGATGAAGAGGCTGAAGCCGTGCCGCTTCTCCAGAACCTCCGGCAGGACCTTGAGGGCAAAGGTCACAACCTTGGACGAACGACCCTCACCGCTGTACTGATAGCTCACGTAGGCGTCGTACAGCATCCCATCTGAGACTGGAGACATACAGACAGACAGACATACAGACAGACAGGCAGACATACAGGTATTTTCAAACTGCTGGGGTAGATAAACCTAACGTTTGGTTGCAGGCCATTATAGACAAAAAAAACAACTTTCTGATACAATGTACAATCTTTGTGTATTTGTTTTGACTTTCCATAATGAGGTATGTGCCTAGTATGCTGTGTGCTATTTGGCACGTTGGCTATCCATTGACTAACTAACAGAACTTTATTCTGATTCAACTTCTCTTCCCTTTGAACGGGTCACATTGCAAGTTGAAGTGAGTGTTAACAGATGTTTAAGCTTCTTTTGAATTACTAAGGTCTCACACTTTTTGCCTAGCACCAGTTATTGAAGTCCAAATATGTAAGATTAAGTCAAGTCAAGTCAACTTTATTTATATAGCACAAAAAAACAACAGAGTTGACCCAAAGTGCTGAACAAACAAACAAAACGATGGCAATAGTACATCTACAATAATAATATAACATGGGGACATCAGGGGGGAGAAAGGAAA
>OMLJ01122697.1:0-12474 GCA_900302595.1 Gadiculus argenteus | reverse complement strand
GGAGAAGAATAGAGTCCAACCCCTATCCAGGAGTACGGTACCAGAGCCGCGACTGTGCGTGGAGGTAAGCCCCACCAGATCTAACTGATAGCGCTGCACCTCCCTCACAAGCTCCGGTTCCTTTCCCCACAGCGAGGTGACGTTCCACGTCCCCAGAGCCAGCTTCTGCCGCCCGGGTCTGGTCCGTCGAGACCCCCAACTTTCGCTGCCACCCATGTGGCTGCGCACCCAACCCCAACGGGTCTTCCCACAGGTGGTGAGGGATGGGATGAAGAAGAGGGGGGGGGGGTGCCACGTCGCTTCTTCAGGCTGAGCCCGGCCGCCCGGGCCCCCGTCTGGAGCCAGGCTCCAGACGGGGGCCCCGGGCTTCCTCCGGGCCGGGTCACATCTCCTCTTTCGACGTTGTTCATTGGAGTCTTGTGAACCATTCTTAGTCTGGCCCCTCACCTGAGACCACTCTGCCATGGGAGACCCTACCAGGAGCACAAGGCTCCAGACAACACAGCCCTCAGGTTCACAGGGACACGCAAACCTCTCCACCACGATAAGGTGATGGTTCCAGGAGAGGACTTAGAGGATATAGAATGTACTTTAAAGTACATTCTATATCAAAAGATACTTTCTATACTTAAGTACAGTTAATATCAGATATTTTAAGATTTTTACTCAAGTAGTACTCTATTGGGTGACTTTCACTTTTACCAGAGTAATTTTCTGGGAAGATATCTGTACTTTTACTCAAGTATGGATTTCGGGTTCCATGTTCACGCAAGGCAATGACCATGTAGTCACTTCAACATAGTCATGAACCTTTATAGTTCTGCGTCGGGGTCGCTATGCATGTCCGTGGTAAAAAGCGAACAAATAGTTGGTCTTTGTCTGTGCATGCCATTACTTTACAATTGGTCTACTCCTAGAAGTTTTAATTATGGTATAGTATGGATTCTAGCAACTTGAAAGCTGAATACAACTCAAACAATGTGCAACAAAAACAGAAGATAGGCTGCTAGTTGGTTGTCGTTGTCCATTCTAGTCATTACATTCGATATCTATAAATTCAAAATGTCTCCACTTTTTACAGATTACTAGTGAGTAAGAAAAAAGATTAAGGCTATGAAAGCAAAAGTTACATGTTTTGTCTTAGATTTTTTTCCAGCGTATTGCTGGAAATTATGTAGTTAGCAGACCAATCACAGTCATTGCTGCTGCGTTGCCTCGAGGTTACTATTTTTGCGGTGGACACAAGGAGGGTCCACAAGGATGTAATGGGTCCGGAACCCCCTTGCGTTGCGTCAACGTGGAACCATAAAGAGTCCTTAAGGCTGGTGTACGAGGCATCTGGAACACACCAAGAGTTTCCCAGTTGATGACGTATTGTATAATAGTGACGAACATGAACATGGCAGACCACACGGCAAAAGTTTTGACCGGTGCAAAAGTTTTACTCAAAAGAATCAACCATCATCTGTCAAGTTGTTGCTTGTATGCACGAATGACAATAAATATATTTCTTGCGGAATCCATAATCACCAACAAACACAGAACCTATGTTCCACGCCCAACAGATGCTGGCGGTAATCCTGTTGGTGTGATATGTAGGCCACTGATGAAGAATAACTTTTAGATTCCAAACGCAGTGCGCATGAACGGTCGCTGACGGGAACGCGCGTAAGCGTCAGCGTCATCACTGACGAGGCGTCTCGTTATAACCAGGACACATTAATGCCACATTATGGTTTTCTGATAATTTGTTTATGGTGGCTGTAAAGAGAATTTCAACAAATATGACAAAACGTTTCTTAAATAAGTTGCCTCAAAACCACAACATTAACACCGTACATTGGGATTTTTTAATGTATCAAATATTTTGTATAATGTAATGAAGATAATAATGTTGATAAAATAAAATGTATTGCTAAGATGACATTAATTCTAATATCACCTTATATATAAGTGTATAATTTCATATACTTTTATATTATGTGTGTGTGTGTGTGTGTGTGTGTGTGTGTGTGTGTCGATCTGGAGGCTAATAAAGTGGTAGATTACCAAAAATACTTAAGAACAATAATAGATGATTAACTGTCATGGAATTGTAACAAATGTTATCTAAAATATGACATTGTTCCTCTTCTATCGCTCCTTTGTGGAGCACATTTTAACATTTTCCTCCATTGCCTAGTATTTTCATTGTCAGTGAATAAAAAATACAATTGCATACGATGGTGAATATCTTGTGTAAGATTGCCGGAAACAGCTAAATCCATGATGATAACCTGTGGTTAGGAAAGGACTGGTGATCTTTAGAGATTTATTGCGTCCCCTATTTTGCATATATGAGCCATTACCATCAGGCAAGCTGTATAGGGTGCCGCTCCTCTGAATTTACGGGCATTTAAATCAGACATGTCAACCAGTATTGAACAACTTGACAACTGTGAAACTAAAATGACTGAACCTCTGTGTGGGACACTGCTGCACCTGACTATATAATATGTAAAGCACTTTGGGAATATGCTATGTGTAGGGGAATTATGGTGTTGTGTTCTATTGTCTGTTGTTGGTGCTGTTTGCCTTAGTGGTTGTCAGTACTGTCTTTGTGTGTCTGACGATCTCTGTATTGCAAATGATGAATTTCTGAAAGGCTTAATACATATATATCTATCTACTATTAATACTGTGGTTTCTGACAATGCAACAGTAAAGTGTGTTTTAACTGTTGTCAGGACATTACCTCATCATGCTAACGTGTCAACAACCCACGAACCCACTGTCCCCATGGTAGGTGGTGTCATTCCCCCAGATGCCGTGCTGGTGTTTGACATCCTCCTGCTGGATATCTGGAGCAGTGACGACAAGGTCCAGATCAGCACCATCAGCAAGCCAGCGAACTGCAAGCGCACCGTAGAGGCGTCTGACTATGTGCGCTACCATTATAACGGCAGCCTATTGAGTGGCACCTACTTTGACACCAGGTGGGTTAATTTTTTGTTTGGAATTTCCGAACCGTTGTCGAGAGATTTTGCTTGATTTATTTGTTGTAGACACGCATGGAATTTGGCACTTACACCAACGGAAATCCTGCCGTTGGTGTGTAAAGATCCTGGCTCGGAAATCAAAATTGCCAAAAAGTACTTAGTACTCATAAGCTGTCGTTTCCATCTCCACAAGGATGTAATTTAGCATAGGGACGGAGGGACATGTCCCTCCGTCCAACTTTGGGAAAGAAATTATTGTCCCTACCAATATTTTGATTCAATGCCCTTGCATGTCCATGTCCTTGAAGTCCCTGTTTGTGTGTGTGTGTCCCTCTGTATTTTAATTTAAATTGATTAAAATTGATATTGAGAGACTTCAGACCTTGGTCATACTTGAACCCGGGTCTTCACCGCTGATGAGATGCTTCCACCAGGAGGCCTCCACCAATGAGATGCTTATATGTATGCTAATAGCTTTTTATCCTATCGCCTTTAGTTTCTCTAGCAACAAAACATATGATACCTACGTGGGCAAGGGTGACCTGATCCAAGGCATGGAAGAGGGCATGCTGGGCATGTGTGTTGGGGAGAGACGGATCGTTGTCATACCACCGTTTCTGGGCTATGGAGAGAAAGGCTACGGTACTCGCCAAACACACATTCACATTCACACATACACATACACACTCTAAGTTCTCTATAGTTATCATTTAAACTTTATATTCCATGTGGAAAAATCAATTCCTGGTTTTGTCTTTCAGCCTGATCCACGTAACCTGACCACTATTTTTATAATTTTTTCGCAATACCAAAACACAAAGAAAAAATTATTATATTATTTACATTTATTTTCAAAAAAATACAAAAATATAGAATTCTATAAACTCAACTTATTAATTTATCAAATCGATTTATAAGGTTTGACAATGTGGATAAAAAATGTTTCAAGAGCATGCATGGTCTTATCAACCAATTGTTTGTTGGTATTGGTTGTCATCTGTTTTCACACAGTATATCTGTGTGAAACTAGGTCTGCAAACTTCACTTTCTCTGATTGATACAGACAGAAATAAACAGTGCCATCTCCTGGGATATCATTGTAGTGGCATTTTCTGTACATTATAGCTTTGCTTCCATTCGGCCTATCAACAAAAGCCCAAACCGCTTGTCTCTGAATCGACATCGACGTAAGGAAGATATGTAATTTTGTATCGCACACTCCCTTGGCAGCTGTGATATAAGAAAGTGTTTCAACACCATGATCACATTAGGGGCTCTCTAAAGCAGAACCACTTGTCCATCTCCACAGGGACCCAGATCCCTCCGCAGGCCACGCTGGTGTTTGAGGTGTTGCTGGTGGATCTGTTCAACACTAAAGACGACGTGCAGGTGGTGATCACCAGGCTAGCGAAGAACTGCACCCGCAAGACGGTGAAGGGTGACTACATCCGCTACCACTACAACGGCACCTTCCTGGACGGCAGCGCCTTCGACTCCAGGTATGCAGCAAAGGCCCGTTTAAAGACCCCTTCGTACAGTTATTCTGCCTCTGACACCCAATAGGATGAATGCTGCTTTAAGATCCATTACTGTGGTGGAGTATACTTTTTTGTAGTGTTAATAAATGACACTTATAGGAAGTATTTCATGTGTCCACTCTCACTGATTCCCGTTAACTCATTGCCATGGCTTGAGGTATGTGGTTTTAAAGAGTTACACATTTGACATTCAAGAGACCGAAAAGGTGTGTGTTATCGAATGTGGTGGGGTCAGCTGGGAGCCAAACACCATTACGACTGACACTATATCACCACTTCAGATAGCTTATTTTTCTTTCACTAATCTATAACCACCAGTACCTATAATAACTATTTAGTAATTTAGCGGACACTTTGATTGTGATTTCCTTGTTACAGGTAGGCTGTGGACATTGGGGTAGCACCAGCACTGTCCAAATTCCTTTATTTTGCTCTCTCTTTGCTTGCCCCTGGTAGCTATAAGCGGAACAGCACGTACAACACCTACATCGGCATGGGCTACGTGATCCTGGGGATGGACCGAGCCCTACAGGGTCTGTGCATCGGAGAGAAGCGAAGGGTCACTGTGCCACCTCAACTGGGCTATGGAGAACAGGGAGTAGGTGAGTTCCCAAGCTGTTTGTTGGGTGAGTGCAATGGGGTCCTATGGTATCTATGCCAGGGGTCCCCAAACCTTTTCATGCTATCATCTACTAGTGGAGGTATTTCTCTTTTATTTCTGAAAAAAACACTGCCTTATACATTGTGCATGTTGATTGATCCCTAGAGATGGGTGTACATGTAAAATGTTTAAGGTCTGAGCTTTCCTTGTGATTCTTTTTCTTTTTCTTTTACAATGTAGACGATCTCATTCCCAGCTCGGCAGTCCTTGTCTTTGACATCGATGTCATTGACTTCCATAACCCTAAAGACCCCATCGAGATCAAGGTGACCCACAAGCCCAAGGAGTGCAACATGACCAGTGAAGGAGACGACGTGATTCAATACCGCTACAACTGCTCACTGATGGATGGCACCTTACTCTACTCCTCGTGAGCTTCCCCGCATATTCAGTGTGTTTTATACATGTAAATCATTGCTTGCTTCCGCGCCTGTCAATCGATGTTTACTCACCTCAACAGTTGTACTTATGTGATATATTTGTGGTGTAATAATGCTAGATATCCAAGGCATCGGCTAGCGATATCTTTCTGATAGTCCATTCATGCAAGGGACATACTAAGGTCACCGATTCCACTTTTTCTCAGACCAAGTACCTACTTACATTTGGGTACGCGCCTATACAGAGTACAGATATGGGAACTTAATAATACCATTAGTTTAAAAAAAGCCCCCTCTACGAAAGGTGGGGGGGGTAACCGTGGTTACAGCCCACAGAAACGTTGAACTTTTTGATTCCGAATGCAGTGCACGAACAGTGCACGAACGGTTCATGCAGTGCATGAACGGTCGCTGTCGGGAACACTCGTAAGCATGAGTGTCATCACTGACAAGGCGTCTCGTTATTACCAGGACACTTGAATGCAGCATTAGACATTAGTCTTGTGCGTTTGGGCTGGCCGTCCAGACAGAATCAACGTTTTTGGTACCCGAAAACACACTTTTTTTTAAAATGAGGGCCTCGTTTCCCGATAACAATCAATCCACACTCGTATGATCATTCTCACAAAGGATCTTTCGAACCATCGTAAAAAATGTCTGAGCGTTTCCCAAAACTCCTCTTAACGACGATCGTAGCCTTGTACCTGGGAAATTAGCTCCGTAAGAGCCAATTTCCCAGGTACCCCCACCCCCCCTCAACCAGCTGGGCAACATTTGAGTTCCATCAAATTTGATCTGTTTGATTTGTATTATTTTTGTACCTAAAAACAGCCCTTTGGTAAATGTAATTACTAACTGTACATTCAAAGTATTTTCTGCTCAATATACATGTAATAACTCCTCCTCCTCGGACTGTTTGTATACAGCGCACCGGCTTGATACGCATGCTCCGCCTCGTCTTCTTTTTTTGGTAGAGAAACAGCGCCATATAGTGGCCTTGAATATGTACTACAGCGTTTCTACAGCTAGATGCCTTTTTGCATTGAGTCTGTCTTTACGGAGAAATTCCTGAAACGCTGCCAAGGAAAACGGAGAGGAAAAGATTGTTTTCGCTTGTGTGGACGGGGCCACACATTACTGAAAAGCTTAACTTTTACTTGGACACCGCAGTCAACCCCTGCTCAGACAGAGCTCCACATGCCCACAGAAACCGCTCAGCCGGTTACCCTTTTTGCTCTAAATTGGAGAGTAATTCCAGTAACATGATAACATGATAACATGATAAACTGGCATAGATTACTATGTTGAATATCATATATATTGAATATCAAAAAAACAAAACGTTTTGGGGTCACTGGATTTTCACCGTAACGTCACGTTGTGTAAAATGGTATTAGGTGGTTGTATTGGAGAAGTTTAGAGAGTAGTACATGAGCACAGTATAGGGTCCAAGTACTTGTATCGGTGCATCAATAATTCATACTGAAGAATGAAGGTTGTTAACGGATCCATTGCCCTTCTCTTCGCTAGGGACCACTATGACTCAGCCCCCATCACAACTCTCGGGGCCAATAAGGTGATCCAGGGTCTTGATGATGGTCTGAAGGGCATGTGTGTGGGTGAGAAGAGGGAGGTCACCGTCCCCCCACATTTGGGTCATGGTGAAAATGGAGGTCAGTACAAAATCGTAGCGGATGTTTTTACCTTACTTTATTTTTGGCCTTGGTTTTTTTTACTCAGCCAAAAGGTACCGCCCACATGGTACTCCTTAATGATATGTATCTAAATTTGTGTAAGTCACTTTGGATCAAAATGTCTCCAAAATTGACTTAATAAAATCAACTGAACCATCTCTCCCCAGCCTCGGGGGTCCCTAAAAGTGCGGTACTGTTCTTTGAGCTGGAGTTACTGAGCCTGAGCAAGGGTGTGCCAGACGGGTACATGTTTGTGTGGCTGGGAGACAGCCCAGATCCGCTGTTTCCCGCCATGGATCTCAACGGAGACCATGAAGTCCCGTTAGAGGAGGTAGGAGTAGTCACTCAAATGTTATACATAAGCCTTCATAAACACAACACATTCACTCAACCTCCTTTTCATTTTAAAATATTATCACTCATATCCGTCCAGTTGTTTCTTGAAGCTCATTTTGTCTCGCTTTCGTCTCCAGTTCTCCGCCTTCATCATGATTCAGGTGAGCGAGCAGAAGGGGCGCCTGCGGCCGGGGATGGACACCAGTGTCATCATCAAGGACATGTTCGACAACCAGGACCGCGATAAGGATGGGAAGATTGTTCTGGATGAACTGAAGCTAAAGGCTGAGGAGGATTCAGACAAGGCCAGACACGAGGAGTTGTGAAGACACAAAGAAAAACATCTAGAGTGTAAATGTGGATATTGCTGCAATGTTCGCCGGTTATGTAAGGTTTTGAAAGTTTTTTGTTTTATCCTTTTCTAAAAATCTTTATCATAATAGCTGAAAAGCTATACAACAGCACTGGTCATTATTATGCAATCCGTATGTTTGTTTTTTTCTCAGTTGGTTGCCTTAAATAAAATTCCAAAATGTGAAACAATATGAATCTATGCAGTTAAGACATGTTTCATCAAAAATACTTCCCTAAAAGCCTTATGAACCATTTGGGCTGGGCCCATTGTAACACAAGCTTCATAAAACGACCAGCCTATGTAAAGGCATGTGTTGGATTGACATGCATTCTCACTGTCAGGCATCAGGTTTAGGCCAGTGCATAGAACTAATGTGCAATACCAGAAATGTTGTTCTAAAAGTTCCTTGTTGTGAACCATATCTTGTAATAAAGAATGATTTGATAATTAAACTAATGAAAAAAAAAAAACAACCTTCAACTTAACATAAGTTATGCAATCAGCACAGAAAAAAAACACGTTCTGGTACCATGTTTATTTACGGATTCAATTACTTCCCAAATGAATAGTATCAAGTCTGGATCTATGCAGTTTAAAAGGTCTTGAAATAAAAAAAATGGCATTAAAAGCTGTGGCAGTTTCTCAGAACACTAGACAATCGTTCCACTTGCCATATTCACCACTTAATAGCACTGATGTAGTAATACATTACTTATCGTTGTTATAAAAAGGGAACCCAAAGTACACGGATGACCTTAAATACTATTGAATTATATGCTGCTGAAGGAATGTAAAAATTCCCTTGACAAGATGTTCCTAGAGTGAAAAACTCAATATTGGCATTAGCTCAAGTAAGCTGGAAAATGTTTTTTCGCTTATATTTCTGCTCTCAAATTTATTTCCCTTTATCCTTATGACATACGAATAAAACAAACATAGAAATAACAAAATCTCCACAAAAGGTGAAGGTGAATATAAGTAGACTTATAAAGGAGACTGCCCAATACCTTTTACTTTGCACTCCACAGTAACTGACCATTGCTGCATACGAGGTATGGCAGTCAAATTAACCGTTAAAAACAAGAACTAATTTTAATATTGAAACCAATTCACTTTGCGTAACTTGTATTATGTGACATTTTCAACAGCATGTATTTTTAAGTTAACTTGTCAGTGACGAGGAACTCCAGTATGGCATTGGGAACTTCCATGGTTTCATCCTTCAAAAGTATGATGTCATATGAGTTCAGATAGGACTGCAGCCTCTCATCCACCTGGGGATAGAAAGGAAGAACACAGACATAATGGCAAGGATGTTTAACTCTTTAACTGGAAAGAACTCCCTCCAATTTCTGAAAAACAAAATGACTCCCAGAAAGACCTGGAAAGGCCAAGTCTTTTCATGTCATAAAGGCCAGGGGCCTCTCTTTTTTGCATAGGAAATGTCCTTCCCTAAGGAGATGACCCGGCGGAAAGGTGGTTTGAATTCTAGAAATGCTTAGGAATGGAGCCTTGATGCATCCTTTAAACCCCCCTTTACCTTTGGCATAGGTTACTCCTGACCAACCTTTATGAAAGGAAAGGAGATATTGGTATCCCATAATCCTTTACGGCGGCAATATTTAAAAAAACAGGCCACCGATGTTTACTGACTCTACGCGAAGACGCATGAGAGACGCAGTAAAGCAGAAGAATATAAAATTGATAATGAATACCAATTCCAGAAACATAATTATTTGAATCAAAATGAATTAATTTATTGCTGGTTAGTAAGCACATAATATACACCATAAGAAAATAAAATGGCAACTTCACATTTAAGGAGTACTGGGGGCAGTTAATTTCAACATCAACATAAGTTTAGCCTCTTTTTTTATGTGAATTGGGATTCATATTCGAATTGGGATCCTTATTGAAATCAATACAACAAGAACGCATGGATCAAAGAGCACTTGTCAATCTTCGGAAAATTGTAGTTCCACAATAGAGACGCTAGAGGTCAGCAATACCCACCATCACGCAATAACGTCGTTAGGAAAAGTGGAGTCTAATTCATTTTAAACAGTGCTGTCTTTTCCTATGTTCGAATGGAAGCACCATTTCATCTCTTTTTGACCTGATGACGTGGCACCATTAAAGTCAACGTCAATTGTTCATGATCTCACCAATCCTGACCTTCAGATTTTGTATCCAATCATGTTAGTTCCATCTTGCCAGCGGCATGATATGTACATTTCTGATAATGTCCTTCGAGGAATCACCAAAAGACAATTTAGACCCTTGTTGAGCTGCTTAAGGAAATTGACAATTAAGTGCACAACAGAGATCTGGGACAAATCTCTGGAGATTGAGTGGGATGAATGAGGGGAATCGCGATAGATGGACCTTCGGAATCTATGTAATTTTTACCTTGTCGTTGAGGAAGCCTATCTTGAGGACGTTCTCCACTTCCTGCACGCCGTCGGCCATGGTCAGGTCCCCCAGAGAGTCCCCCAGAAGCAGCACATTGGGCCGCGACCGCAGCTCCTCAAAGTGGCCCGTGTTTAGCAGGGCTCCCTCACGCTTGTTGTAAATGTGGATCAGCTCCCCTTTGAAGGCAGTCATGACCCCCTGCGCAAGGTAGAGAGAACAAGTGGCTTAATGAGAAGGTTAGGTTGATAATTCCATCTCCAAGTGGAAACCTACCAGAAACCCAATACAATGCAAATGCTTTACAGTGTATACTGTAGTTATGTTTCAATATTGTAGAATATGCTGGACACGACAAGAAACACAGACACAGAATAGCGTCATTGAGAATAATGTCTTCAGTTACATGACAATGAGATTGAATTACTAAGGTCTCCCTATCGCGATTTAGCTACTTTTTGAGAAGAATCAGCAATTTTGACATTGAAAAAAAAAAAACTCAAGACTTGTGGTGTGTTCCAATACCCGTACTTCCTTGAGTACACTCAACCTTAGTACACTATCCGTACACACTGAGTACGCAGATGTGAGTGTGTTCCAAATCGAATACTCCGCGGTGCACTAACCGGAAGTGACAAACGCGACTGCCGCCGCGGCTCCTCCCCCACAATAAACATCCCGCTCTGAACGGTGAACTCTTTGCACATAATAGGTTTTTATATCTATAAAAACCTATAAAAGCTATAAAAAGTACAAAATGACTAAATTAATGCAGGCTATGTGGAAAATGCACTGACGTTGTTCTCAGCCTGGCTCCGCCTCCTCCGCTACGTAGCTAAGATGGCGGCCGTTGAGTATGAGAAGTGTGCATCGATCCACACTTCGCAGTTTGACCGTTTTGAGTACATCATCCGGGTTGAGTACACCATCATTACACTTCTTTTCCCCCGATTCGAATTGGAACGTACTACGTACTCAAACTAAGTAGTACGAGTACGGATAATACGGGTATTGGAACACGGCACATGCCTGACCTAATCCGGTCCCGTCCTCTCCCCTCTGAACCCCACGGCTCACCGGTGTGTGTGTTCTCCGGTCTTTATTCGCCGTCTTGTCACACACGCTCGCTCTCTTTCTCTGCCAAGATTCAAAGGGCTTCATCGGCGTGGAAAAGGGGACGTTTAAGCCCCCTTCTCACGCAATGCGGTGTTACCCGGCAATGTTCCAGAACGTTTCCTGCATGGGGGGGGGGTCATGTGTGAACGGGAACAGGGGTAGATGTTTTCTGGGTAATACACTGGGCGATGTCCTGCTCTGGAACTAGTAGTAACGTATCCGGGTCACGGCTGGTGACCCGGCTGGGCTGCGTCGGGATGGAAGCGGGGAAATTGCTGGGAAAGTCACGTAACGAGGTTAGGTGGTCTGACCTGAGACGCCTTTTTAAAATAAGGCTTCTGAACCAAATGAAAAGACTGCGCTGATGACGTGTTTGATTCTGTTTACTTGGCGCCAAGTTATCTAACGCTCTTTTTATGCCGCTTTCGAATGCGTGTATGGAATGCGTGTTTCTCAATGAGGTACATCCAGGAAAGGAATATATATCGTCTATCGTCTCAACCTCCAGGTTCCTGATAACGATAATAAGAGACGGCCGCCTTCGCGGAATAGGCTTCGCATAAATCTGGCCTTGCACCCTCTTGGCGTGATTGAGATCTGTACCTGAACGTGCGAATAGTGTAAATCAACTGTGGTGCCTGCAATGTTATCCCAGTAATGTACCAGAAAGGGGCTTGACACTGCCGAAGTAGAATAAGATGTAACATAAAAGCCTCAACAATATAATAGAAATGTCCACATACAGCGGAAGGGTTAAGGCTATCATTCATAGCGGACAGTATGTGAATGTGTCCCAGGGTATCGGGAGCTGTATGCAGGCTGCAGGAGCTGCGGGGCGTCTCTAGTTCGGTATCACAGAGCTGGTGACATGTTCATGTACGCAGTCCAGCACACAGACGGGCTCTTGGAGTGATGGATAGCTTCCCTCCCCCCCCCTCATAAAAAGTGTGTATGAAAATGTGATGTGTGTATTATAGAGACAGCGTAAAAACCTAAAGTCCTTGATC
>OMLJ01122635.1:3054-15731 GCA_900302595.1 Gadiculus argenteus | reverse complement strand
GGAGAGAGAGAGAGAGAGAGAGAGAGAGAGAGAGAGAGAGCTACGGCAATGTACAAATGATCCTCTTTTGCTTCTCATCGTATGACACATGTGACGTGTTCTCTATCTGATTAGAGTTGTCGACTGATTCATTATGTGTGCGATCATGTTCCCATCATCAGTCATCATAGACACATCAGACAGAGTGGCACACCAGATTGATGTACTGAACAGACGCCCTAACAGTGTGTATGTGGCGGCTTTTCTCTACACAACGCAGCAGCAGCAGGCACAGTTATGGATATACCCAACTAGGACAATTAAAGGGGTACTTCACAGATAAGCTTTGTATAAATAGAAACCCAGTAGTATTTTTGAATGATCGTGCATCCCTCCCTCATTTTTCCCTGAGAAGGGAAAGCTCTGCATTTCTTTTCTGAAATTGGGTTCGCTAATGATGCAAAATTGGTCATATTGCATCATTGGCGAACCAAAATTTGTAATTTTACATCAAAGAAATGCAGAGCTTTCCCTTCTCAGGGAAAAATGAGGGAGGGATGCACGATCATTTAAAAATACTACTGGGTTTCTATTTATACAAAGCTTAATGCAAATCTGTGAAGTACCCCTTTAACATAAAGTCACATTAACATAAGCCAACTGCCATGGTGTGATTAGAAGGCACATCTACAAATGATCTGCTAGCCATGGATTGATCCAAAATAGCGTTGCTGTCGTGTGATGAGTCATGACGCTGACACAAGCACATCTAAACACCTGAGCTTCTGTGTGATGATGTTTAACAATTATACTATGCAGTGTAAAACCGTTACTACGCTATCAACACTTACTCAAGGTAAGGCTGGGATATTTTTTTTCGGTTAAATTGATTAATTCACATTTCACATTCACACTTTTTTTTTAAACTGTTTTTTTAAATGGCTGAAGCACAAAACCGCGATTCATAAAAGTTCTAGACTCTGCAGATTTGTTCTTGAAGATGAAGATAAAGATACTTTAATTGTCATTGTGCAGTAGAACCATACAAACCATGAAATTTGCTTATGCAGCCTCTAAAACAATGCTCACACAAACACTCAAATACATAATAAATAGAATAAAATACATAGTAAAATACAGCATAAAAGACACATAAAGAGCACATATAGCCTGCTGATCCAGCTGGGAAGGAGGGGGAGCGAACGTTGTGGTACTTTTTAGTCTACGTCATTGTGTATGAGCTTGTAATGTGCAACGATGTTATACATAGAAGCTTAACCCTGACTCAACCCGCACAGAGCTCCACACGTCCACACACACACACACACACCGTCATGCCCAGAACATTTTGAAAATAGTAGATTCAATTTCCCGCATTCTGGTGCGTTTTACACCCAAAATAATATTTCTTTGTTTTTCCTTGGAGCTGGCATGGTCTGCAATTACTGACTACTATTATGTTTTGGTTTAATTCACAGAGGACTGACACTGACAACTTTTTTGGCACTTTATTTTCTTTAAATGAGAGCAAAATATGAGGATTCAAAAAAATCAAAGTGAATTAGAAAAGAATGAGGTAACTTTAAGTCAACATACAGCCCTTTATTAATGTCATAGTATGACTAGTAGACCAGTCATGCAATATATTTTTGATGGCAAATGTGGGGGGGTCCAAACGACTTCTTTTCAAGGGTGGGGGGGACGTGTCCCCCCGCAAATATAGTGTGGCAACGCCCATGCACACCGTTATACACACCGCCTTATAGTGTCAGAGAGCAAACCATCTATCTGACGCAGCATTCAACCACTGCCCAGACGAAGCAAGCCAAACAGTTTAGTTTATTAAACAGTTTAGTTTGGCTTGCCAGACACACAAAACACACAGAAAAAGGTGTGCTTTTTTAACACGTTAACTACACAGTGTCTTTACGTTGTCAACAAGGGTTAGTGGGGTTGTGCAAACAATGTTTTGCCCTCCCATAGACAAGGTGTAGTTAAAGGGGGCATATTACACCACCAGGTGTGAGTGTGATTAGCCGTTACAAGCCGTTTTGAAAATCTGCCTCTTCTGACATCATTTGTGGATGTGTCCACTTAGATGTATGACGGAGAGATAGGGCTAATCACAATCACACCTGGTGGTATAATATGTCCCCTTTAACGTGTCAATTGATTTATCGGTCTCTGTATGGCTTTCCATACCACACAGAGTGCTCAAAGTCCACTCACACCTGGTGGTATAATATGTCCCCTTTAACATAATATAATCCCTTGGTCGGGATGTCGAAGAGTACTACTCTAACAATTCTAACAGGCACTTCGGCGTGCACCAAAACACCTTCACAGGCCTTCGAGTGGAACTTTCACCTCGAGCTTTCAGGAGACTGGCAAAAACATAGGATTTAAATCCTGTTTATGCCAAAGTAATGTCTTATTTAATACTAGTGATATAGTGGCATCGGTTATTACGTTGACAATCATGGAACAAACTTATTTCAGCAGCTGTGACAGAGAGGTGTGTGTAGCACCAAGACATGAGATGCCAGCTCAAGCCACAAAGGCAGATGGCATTCCTTAAAATATGAAAGGGCAGGCGATCACAGACTCAGTGACATATTTCCAGTGTTGCCACAGTTACCCTCGAAAAAGTAATCCGTTACTGATTACTGATGACTCTAATTTAGTTAAGTTACTGATTACTTGATTGTAAGTACTGATTACTTGAAAGTAACTAAGTTAGATAACAAGTTACTTTATTCGTAAACAGAACAGACGAAACAGCGACAAATATCACGTTCCGCAGTTGTGAGAACCGTGTAGACTCAACTATGAGAACCGTATAGACTCAATCTTCCTGCGCGTCTGCGTGACCCGCACATGTGATACTATTCACTGAACGAGAGGCAAGAAGAAAGCAGAAATATATATCTGTACTAAGGAAAATGACAGAAATAGTAACGCACAGTAGCTTGGATAAGTAACTGTATACGGATTACTGGTTTGGAAATAGTAACGCGTTAGATTACTCGTTACTGACATAAAGTAGTCCGATTACAGTAACGCGTTACTAAGTAGTTACGCGTTACTGGCATCACTGCATATTACATATACTTAAGATGTGTTACGCACATGTTAAAGATACACATATATAACACCAAGTAAGTATACCAAACTGTACCGCACTGGAACATACTACATACTCCTTGTAGTGGGATATATGAATGTTTTACCGGTCACAACGTTTAACGACGCACGGTGTGACTTCAAATAGATATGAAATAAATATTTAGAACATGAGGATTATTTTTGCTTATTGCTCGTCATTACCTCGTTTGTTCAATGATTGCTAATGATATTGTATCGTAAGCCGCTATTATGCAGTGTTTCTGATTTAATGATTTTTTAGTTTTGACACGTTTTGCCGTGATGAGAGTCTTTGGGGGGTTCAACCTGTGAGGGAAAAAAAAAACGAGAGCGAACACGCGTGAGCAAGTGACATTTGAATGACACGCAGCACAATGAGAAATAAATTAACAATCGGTTACCGCAAAACGCAAATGGACTCACCCCCTCTGAACATCCGGAGCGGACTTTCATGAAAAGTGCCTTGACAATCAAACAACAGTAATCAGATCAGTTTAATTTGTTCCCCGTGAATCCATCATCTCCGCTGAAAAGGCCAGTGGGTCCGCTGGCGTCCAAACTCCCCCGACGCACGCACGCGATGACCTTCACATTCTCAGCCAATGTCATCCCACCGGGACGGCGCGATAAGGCCCCCCAACAAATATGATAAATGGTGCTGTGATGATGCTCTGATGGTTCTGGCCGCATTGTGCTGACATTTCACATATAGATCTGAGTAGCCGTGCGTGCGTGCGTGCGTGTGTGTGCGTTCGTGTTGTGCGCGTGGCGCTGTCGATAGGTGTGCGTCAGTGTGTGGGTCGGGTCGAGGAGGCCCGCTGGGTAGAAAGGTAACTTTCTTGGCTCAACGGGAATAGTGGTGTCGACGTGTTTGGATTTGTTGGGCGCTATTCAGGCGACACACACACGCACAATATTACTATGATGTAATTACTTCAGAATAAGTTTAATACGATTTGTATTTATTCAGGGTGACAACTACTGTCCACCACCTGTGGATTTAATAACATTAATTTATTAACCTTATAAGTCTCCTGAAAGAAAGGCAGAAAAGAAAGTGCTATATGAATAATTAAAGTTGGTTTAACCTTTAGAAAAGCACTTTATGCACGTTCAATTTATGAACAAAATATGGGTTATTTTGTTAAGGAATTCATTTGAACAAATACATAAATAAATAGTTTAAAGGTGGGAAACTAACAAAGGGAAACTTTGTTAGGCGGCTGTGTGTGGTTACAGAAGCAATGATGAAAAGAGGCTACGACTAGAGCACAAGTTTGAGTAGAAGGGGTTAGGGTTAGGGGGTAACGGTGGAAGGGAGAGAGGAACAAAGCCAAAGCTACAGCGTTACTCATGATCTCCATGCATACGGTCAACGTACACAGACAGAGATGAATGTGCTCACCTTGGCCTGCCTCTGTTTTCCATGCAATGGCCTTACTCCTTTCTTCCTGACCCCACCCCCTCCCCCCCCTTGTCTTGACCTGCGGGGGCTTATTATTCATATCGTCGGCCTGTGATCATCACACTGATCTCTGTAGGTCCACGAAAGTGGGACATGGTTCCAAGCAGTGGAGTGTGTTTAACAAGTGAGTCAGAGTTAGTCTCTGTTAAAAGGATAGAGTCCTCTGCTGGGGTGCACAGCGCTTCTTAGTTTCACCTTTTATAGCGGGAGGGGCGCGCGGGGGGGGACTGTACAGTAATAGCTGAGTGGATTATCCATCATTGACTTCATAATAATAATAACCATTTAAAAAGAGCTTCCCTTCAAGCAATTAATTAACTAAGTGCTGGACAGGCCTTTAGCAGAGCATGCGTGAACCCCATCAATAAAACACTAACTATAAACCAACCTGGACTAACCAAAAGGCCTCGTAAAAGCTCTGTTGGCTGTCATTTAGGTGTTTCACGCAATAACTATTCCCTAAGTGCTCGGTGTGCTCTCAGTCTGTAAGGAGGGCGATAAAAGGCTCTTACGGTTAAAAACCTGTTTGTGCCACAAAGGACCGACAGGACCGGACCGGGGTGCCAGACAGACAGACAGACCGACAGTACACCGCGGCGAGAGACGGAGGTGGGGGGGGGGGAGAGAGGAGAAGAGGAGGAGGGGGGGGGGGGGGAGAGATAAGAAGACTAGATGGGGAGAGTTGATAGGCACAGAGGGACGGGGGCCCTGTGTAGTTCAGACTGATTGGATGTGTGAAGAGATGGGACAGGAGGGAGCGGGAGGTGAGGAGAGGAGAGCACATCAAAGCACGGGACGGGAGAGGGGTGGCAGAGGCAGACGGAAACGTGGGGAGAGACACAAAGAGGGGAGAAACCGCGGGGAGAAAAAAAAAAAACCCAAAGCACGAGCGAAAAGGGAGAGACGAGTGGAAGGAAACGGGGGGATGGTTTCAAGTAAAGCGCGACGTTCAGATCAGCCCGGTCTCACGCCATATCGTGCTCATGCGCACGAACGTTATTAATCTATTGAATCGTGTCCCAGAGCACGATAGTCTGACTTTTTCCGTGCTACACAGAACGAAATGTAAATGAAAGGGAGCATTTCTCCACCTTTTTCAATGTAATGTAATGTAAAGCAATGCATTTTGAACGGGAGCGTTTCTCCGACGTAACTCTAACCCTAACCCTACCCCTAACCCTAACCCTAAACCTAACCCTAACCCTAACCCTAAACCTAACCCTAAACCCTAACCCTAAACCCTAAACCTAAACCCTAAACCTAAACCTAACCCTAACCCTAACCCTAATCCTAACCCTAACCCTAAACCCTAAACCCTATTCAAAATGCATTGGTTTACATTTCGTTCTGTGTAGCACGAAAAAAGTCAGAAATACGTGCTCTGGGACACGATACACAGATGAATAACGTTTGTGCGCATGAGCTCGATTTGGCGTGATACCGGGTTGTTCAGACACATGCACACGACCAACGTGGAACACAACGTTGTTTTGGAGATCAATCATTCTTGGATTGGGTGGAATATTCCACTGATTGACTCAAGGGGGCAAGGCAAATTTATTTTTATGTAGTTTCCCTGTAGAGTTTTCTGAAGGAGGTTCCTCCTGTGTGTATAACCTTGGGTGCACACATGCACATATGAGGTCTTCACATGAAGAGGAATTTCCATAGTGGGCTGATTCATCTCCTTGAGTCATACTCTACGGCACTAATTGCCCATGCAATTGCTTTTGTGTTCTAATTCATTAAGAACACTCATTTATTAAGGTGCTGTAGGTACGAACAGCTTTTATTTGAGTGTTAATCATAATAATTATAATTAATATTATTATACTTCATTTTTATAATATGCTCTGCGTTTGGTTTATCAGGCCCGCCTCTCTATTCGAGATTGCAGACTTGTAGATGCTCCTGCCTCATTACGGTCTAATCGGCACATCTCGTCCTTGATTAGTTTGGGGAATCCATCTCGCCTGTCAATCAAAGGTGTTGGGAAGGTGAACGGCGACAAAACTGAGGTAGTGCTATAGCACGGAGGGAAGGGATGTGTTTCGGATGTTTAGTTTCAAAATCTCTGTTCTTTCTCTCTGGCTTTACACATCCAAAAACGAGAGCCGCACGAATCCAACGCACTGCTGGATCCAAAAGATGCAAAATGAACTCTGAATTTGGCTTCAGGGTTAACCCGTGCTTGCAGGAACAGTACATTGACAAATGTTAGCATTGTTAGTATTGCAGCGGAGTGACCTTGTAAGCAGCTAGGGCCAGGAGACTAGAGAGTCTTTGTAAACACAGCAATCCCTCATGTTGCCATTAGCACCACTGGTTTGGCTCTGTGCCATTGGAAGTGCGGCAAAAATGAGGCATTTTCCGACTTGCTACGCCGCGTGAGTCAGACGGATGAAGCCCAGAGACAGTTAGGAGTTTTGAAAGGAATCAAACTGCGCAGGTGTATTCGGTGAATCGAGGGAGGTCGGCGGTCTCTGCGTGGCTTTTGTTGTCGAGGGATCCAGTCCGTCTGTCCGTCCACGTTTCCATGCCTGCATCTACGGATTTTCCAACAACAAATGAAAAGATGAGCTATTTTATCCGTCTTGTCTATACCAATGCAACACTCTCACCCGATGTAGAAAACAAATGAGACGAAGCCAGTTGACAGTGGGAACAGCTGCACACGGTGGGGGGAGGTTATAATGGGACAGGGGACTCATCTTTAATCCGAACCTTAAAGAACACACACACACACACACACACACAGTACACACAGTAACACAATGAAAGGATAAGACAGGGCGGATCGCTGAAACAACGCGCACACACACTCAAAACGACACAGAGAACCAATATTTGGGACGGGTGAAGATGGGGTCCGCACCGATGGATTAGCCAGCTGGCTGGGTGATCCGTTAAACACACACAACCAGAACAAACAATGCACATGGACTGCATTTATATAGCACATTTTTTTGTAACCAGTGGCCACCCAAAGTGCTTTACAATATTGCCTCACAGTCACCCAATGACTGCGGTGCCAGCCGTGCAAGGTGCCAGCCAGCTCGTCGGGGGCAGTTAAGCGTAGTTTATACTTCTCCGACTCCGTCATGCGTAATCCGACTCCGTCACTACGCACTACGCTCGAGCCCTCATACTTCTGCGTCGGGATGTCGGAGACGCAAACGCAATTCACCGCCAGGGTTGCCAGATTGGGGCATATTTCCCGCCCAATCTGGCAACCCTAGCTGAAGCGCGCTGCTGATGGGGTTGCCAGATTGAGCGGGAAATATGGCCCAATCTGGCAACCCCTGAAAAAGTCCACCACCCGATCGAGCTTATATGTTGACTACTAACCATGTAAATAGTGTTGGAAATTAACTTGCAAAGCTTTTCAGATCTTATTTGGTGTTTTATTAGTCCTTAATGTGCTTAATGTAGAAAGTAAATAAGGTACGAAGTCAAACCGGGGAAAGTCATTCCGGAAATGATGTTTTTAGAGAACCAATCACAGCCTTTGCGTCTGCGTAGCCCCTCGACGCAGTGACGGACAGTTAAAAAATATTACGTGCAGCCGGAGACGACGCAGAGGCTCTCCGACAGGCTCTCCGGAGAGGGCTGTCCGTAGCCTACGTACAGCACTTTACGCAGGAGTATAAATCAGGCTTAAGAGACACAGCTTCGTTTTAGGAGGTTGGACTATAAAATACCAGTCTAGTCTTGGTGTAATTTTATCTACCAAAAATACAGAACTCTCTACACAGCCTCCGACTTTTTCAAAAGTGGTTAAAGTACATTACAGATACAGCAAAAACATTTATAAATCACTATTAGGGCAGGTTACAACTTCCGCCTTCCTAGTATAACAGATACAATTTATTTAATCATTCCATGTCAGTCCAGTTTGTAGTTGTATTTCGTGGCTGGTGTTTTTGGCATGCAGGAGTCAAACACATTTTTCACTGTCATCTATGTTTTACTTATCTTCATCCAAGTTGTTTTTTGCGCTGAGCAGTCACACGTAGATGGAAATGGGCATTGTTAAGTTGTGTAACTTGTGTAACTTGAGTTTTGCAATATTTGCTGCCACATTGTCTCACATCGTCCCAGACAGCAGCGGGATATGTATAATGATATGAGCAGTGGCGGCTGCTGGTCCTACATCATATAAATTGTCAAATTATTTATATGTACATTTTGCTCTCTGTTCCGTTTCAAGGAAATGCTCAGTGACCCTGTCATACCAACTAGCTGTCTTTTCCAGTGAGTTGACCAGTGTCTTCTCAACGGCCAGCAGAGCTAGGCTGCTTGAAAGGCCATGGCCCATTGTGTTACGGGTGTAGGACTTGAGCCGCTTTAAACAGGAGTAGCTCCTTTCTACACCTGCAGATGTAGCTCAAATTGTTGCCACTAATGAGAACAGTTTGTAAAGCTGAGGCTTGGCACTGTCTAACTCCATCCATTGGACAGTGCCAACATCCATCCTCTTTAAGGAACACCAATATATCACACAGCTTTCCCCTGTCACTCTGATCTGAAGGACTTGAAGTTCAGACCTCAGGCTCCCTGAATCAAAGTGATGGCCAGCTACCAAAACGATATTAAACTGGAACAAGGAAATGTGGGAATTCTGTCAAACTGAAACAAGGAATTGTGTGTATAAGTGTATGAAATGTACAATGAAAATTGTATAGCAATTTCGCCAAGCAAATATCAAGAAATAGTTTGCAGTTTGACTCGCTTGCAAAATCTGCGATGGGATTGCGAGCTCCGGCAACGTTTTATAGTTCAAAATCACTGTCAATCAAATGTCAACTAAGTCTTTCGCAGACCCTCCAATCATCATGCAGAAGCCCAGCATCCAGGCCAGCCCACTTCTCCATTCACCCCCAGAGACGCTGAGCGTCTGTGGGAGGGACATAATCGCAGCATTATCCAATGACCGTCGACTTTCGACTCACTAAAAACAGCTGTTCTATGCAGCCCCATTGAATTGTCGATGGACGCTGAGCTTCAACTGGCAAATGCACTATGACGCCACGGGAATGTATGAGAAGGAAATCCAGTCAGTCGACCTGCGATAAGCAGCTTGATTCTAACAAACTCTGCAATATTAGGGGAAGCCGAGCTTCACTTGCAGTCTTTGAGAAATTTCCACTGGATATGAGCAGTGCCTTGAAAAAGTATTCGGCCCCCATGCTAAAGTTGACTAAAAGAGGAATTAAAAAATATATCCTTTTGAAATTGATCTTAATGCCTTATATAAACAAATGAGGAAAAATCCAACCTTCAATGTCACCAATTTTCTTGTTAAATTCCCATAGAGGCAGGCAGATTTTTATTTTTAAAGGCCAATTATTTAATGGATCCAGGATACTATGCATCCTGATGAAGTCACCTAGGCCTTTGGAATTAAAATAGCCCCACATCATCACATATCCTTCACCATACCAAGAGATTGGCATGGTTCTTTTCAGTTAGCCTAATAGCTGTTAGTTAGCCTAATGATTTCTCCCCCCTCCACTCAATGCAAATCAAACCAGCTAATAGGCTAACTGAAATAACACCATGGCAGTCTCTTGGTATGGTGAAGGATATGTGATGATGTGGGGCTATTTTAATTCCAAAGGCCTAGGTGACTTTATCAGGATGCATAGTATCGTGGATCCATGAAATAACCTTTGAAAATAAAAATCTGCCTGCCTCTATGTGAATTTAACCCCATTTAACATAGGGGTATGAATACTTATGCACCCTGCACATTTATTTACAATTATTATTATTATTATTATTATTATTATTATTCATTCACAAAGAATGTAATTTGTTTATATAAGGCATTAAGATACATTTCAAAAGGATTTTTTTATTCCTCTTTTAGTCAACTTTAGCATGGGGGCTGAATACTTTTTCAAGGCACTGTATTTCCTTCACCCATTTACCATTGGCTGCATAAAAGATATTAAGTTAAGTAAATGGTTGATTGATGATGCTCCCATCTCTGTGGCAATAACTGCAGATTTCAGTCTTCACGTGCGCTTGTGCACACCGGTCCATGTGCACAAGCCATGCATAGCCTCTCTGATACTTAAATAAATACAAAGTAGAGACACAGAGAATCACCCCACATAAACTGATACATACTCTGTTCCACCAGCATGTCCATGTCTCTGACGATGGCCCTGAAGAATGGTCTCATCTTGGGGTCGTAGTTCATGCAGTGGGTCATCAGTTGAGCCAGTTCCCTGCAGTCAGGGGTGGCCAGCTGGCACTCTGCACTGTAGAACTGCTCTTTCTGCCACACACAAGTTATGGCATTTTTTTTACTCCAGTACAATGTAATCTATTTCACTTGTGTATCTCTATGTTAGTGGAATATATTGTTGTAATCAATTATTACTACAATTATTGATAACATACCACTTATACCATTATTTATAATGAAATTATTCCAATAATAAAATTATAACGATACTTTATATTAACAATGCCTTTTATTGGCTACAGTTTTGTACCCATAAAAACAGGCAATACACACTTGGTTTTTAATGGGCATGATAAAACTTGAAAGTGTGAAAACTTGGATAACCAACCATTCTATGTCGAGTGAGTGCATGGGTGAATGCATGATTGTGAGTCTGAGTGGCTTGGAGTGTAAGTGAGTGAGCGTGTGAGTGAGTGACTGAGTTTGAGTAAGTGAGTGAGTATGAATGACTGCATGCGCTACCTACCTCCGTGAGCATCTTGTCCTTAAGGGGCACCTCTCCGTTGTAACAGATCTCCCACAGGGTGGTCCCGAAGCCCCACTTATCAGCCGCCACGCTCAGGTTGTTCACTGTTTTGATGCACTCTGGTGCTATCCACGGGATGCGGCCCACACACTCTGAAAGAGTGTGTGGAGGAGGAAGAGGGAGAGGAAGAGTATAAGGAGGAAGAGGGAGAGGAGGAGGAGGAGGAGGAGGGAGAATAGAAGGAGGAGGGAGAAGAAAAGAGGATGTGGAGAGGAGGAAAAAAAGCACAGGGCGAGTAAAATCATACCTTAGTTTCTTTTTCAAATAACCTTGGCTTTTTTCATTTAGCTACCATTATATGACTGCCCATTCAGTACCTATTACCCATTACCCTTATCCATTCTGTTCTTCTTCCCTTGGAGTATTCACTTCACACAGAGGGCTTAGTTTAGGTAGTATCATGATGTGAGCCTGTGAAGCCTTTTGAACACCCAACAAATAAAATTGACTTAAAAAAAAGTGTTTCAATGGATTCCTTTTAGTAACTTCTTACTGTCCGCCTTAGCTGGTCTTATACGTGTGACCCTGTGGGAAAATCCGAGAGCTTCTTCTGTAGCTGTGAGGTTGCCTGGTCACTAGCCGTGGTAAGGGTCCATTGGCTGATCAAAGTTTTCCTAATTCTACCAGCGATTAGGGTAAGATGGTATAAGACCCACATGCTTTTGGTGAGTTTGATTCCATTATGGTTATTTTTATGTCACATATGTGATTCCCTTTTATCAATAGAGGCTTATTTAATTTTGTAGGAAGATTATTGTAAAACAATTTCTGCACGTATTCAAATGGAAGCTTGGAACCATTTTTACAAGAATGTAAAACATAGTTACAATGCAATTAATTATTTTATATAAAAATAAAAATAAAAACTAATTGGCCCTAACAGCAATAGAACCTCCAAAATCTAGAGAAGAATATATGCTAAATGCAACTATATGTCCTGGAAATGCAACATGAGCAGGGTGTTCGGTGGCAGGCTTGGAGCCAGCCTCTTCCCACAAAGACTGGACTTGAACTGAAATCAACATGGTCACTGATCCAACACAAACACACCCCATCCTCAACCAGCCATCGAGTGCCTTTTTTTTTTTACTGTATCAGAAGCAAAACACTTAAGTGTTTTGCTTCTGATTCAACTCAGAGAGAGAGAGAGAGAGAGAGAGAGAGAGAGAGAGAGAGAGAGAGACTCACATAGGGACTGTGAGTGAGAGAGTGAGAGAGTGAGAAAAAGACAAAGAGAGCAAGAGCGAAGGAGCGTGAGCGAACGAGTGAGAGAGACCAAGAGACTGGGAGAGAGCAAGAGCGAAGGA
>OMLJ01122633.1:0-18945 GCA_900302595.1 Gadiculus argenteus | reverse complement strand
CAGATTTTCGTTGAGTCATTTAGCTACCATTTCAGTTGCAATGTGCGCAGCAGAAGGTTTCTGATACTCGTGTCCAATGGCTAGCACATATCCATATCCTCAGTTATGACGAAATTACTCACGGACTCCAGAATACGTTTGAAGGCTTTATCTTCAACATTCGGTAGCTTACATGTGGCAAAAACATAATTCTTCATACAAAAAAGTACAATTCCTTTGTCTGGATATCGGATCTTAGTAACGTCCCTGGACTACGGTCAAAAAGTTGTGTGCTTCCACTCTGCATGAACACTGCGTTACAACTGACTAAACCACACAAGTTTACGTTGCCTAGGCTTTCACAAACAAACAAACAAATCCACGTTGCCTAGACTCCCGCACACGCTCAGTAACACACATACAGTACACTTTCGTTAATCTGGATGCTAATTAGAAACTAAATTGTAATCATGGCTTATAGCCTACCACATAGTTACAAATGAAACTACTGACAATTTCTATACATTATCTAAATATAACCGTGTACATTTTGGCTCTTACTCTCAGAATTTGGCTTACAATCACCATGGACTCTGGTCCACCATGTAAGTATAAAATACTTGTTTCTTTATAAAAGATTTGAATATTAGTCTGATATGTTGCATTTAAGAATTCTAACTTATTTTTCAATTTAATATTTGGATTCCTCTATCTGGCAATCAAAGTGGTAAGAATAATCCAAAAAGCAGAAGTTCCATAATTGAATTATTGCAAGTTTTCATCAGCCGTGTTTACATGGACACTTCTGTTCCGAATAGATTAGAGCACTATACAACTGTATTAGTAATACAGAAACATGAGTAATACAGTATTACTCATGTTTCCACCAAAAACTTAATTTTCCGTTCGTTACATTTGAATGCATCATGATACCCTAATAGTCGTTTTACTGAGCGAACATGAACACATCATCACATCTGAAACGTTATTTACTTTTTAAGATAACTAGCTTGTATGTTGCCGAGTACAACACAGATTTCACAATTGGATTACTATTTTAAGTTGACGGGACTAGCGACAAAGTCTGTGCGATTACTGCTCGTACTGAGGAGACAGTCGGAGGTACTGCCTGCATTTGGCTTTTAAATTGATGCACAATGCTAATAGTGCATTTCCACCGGAGAGCGCGGGTCGGTTCAGTCCGTAAAAGGTGCGGTACGGGTCGCGTTTTCACTGCCAAAAAGTGGGCATGACCCGGACTGAGCCGCACTCGTCTTGCAGTACTCCTCCGTTGGGGTACTGAGACCCTGAAAGGGTGCCGGGCACTGCCGGCAAGTTTGAGCTACACACGCTTGTGTAGCTCAAACTTAGATTGGTCGACAGAATCTGCACTTCTGTGCAACAGGGGTATAATAACCAACAAACCCAGTACCCGGGAGGTATTTCTGGACAAAGGCGAAAGCTTTGTTTATTGAAGAAAATGTTGCGCAAAAGTTTGCCGTCCTTCTTGGACATTCTACAGTTGCTCTTTGTTCATTGTGCGGGTTCTTCTTTTTCATTGGATTTATTAGCAGGCTACACTGTGTCGGGCTGCTATGAGATCACAATGCTTATGTAGCTGCCGCGGCTATCTCCGTCTGGCTTAAGCCCCGCCCACCATAAGGGTACTGTCGGCGGTGGAAACGCAACACGTAACCCTGAGCAATACCGCTCTCTCCCTACCCCCACCCGCCGGTGGAAAAGGGGCATAAGTGCTTGGCCATTGAGGTAGTGTTCCGCCCTTTTTTAGTCCCGTCTCGTCAGCGAAAACTAAACATACATTTCATCAGTTTTTATAATCAAAGATCTATTTTTATCTCTACGTCAACATCTCGTCTTAGTCATTGAAAAAAGGTTGTTGACGATATTTCATCATATATTCTTTGTCATATTTTTCGGTAACTAAATTAACACTGTTCATTAAGGATAATAAGGACTGTACCGCATTCTACACAAGATCACTCACAGCTTTGACACTTTTTTGCTTAGACCTAGACGTCCTTAGACGTCACCAGAGTAGGAGGAGGATCAAAGTATAAGAATGTGCAATTTCTTGGATGTTTTCTATATAACGTGTCTATCAATCCAGAGTTCATGAATTTCTTGGCATGGAGACACCTAGCCCTTGCAGTGTGAATGCCATGCTGTACCAGTTGAGCTAGAAAGCACCAGTGCTGTGAAACATTTGGAACGACAAAAAGATAAGTGTATAATGATGGAGCACCAATATAAAATTTTAGCCAAGTAACGACCAGGCGTACTTTTCCCGCTAGTCAGGTTTTGTGAGTGCGGTTTGGAGAGAGGATCCACCCAGGATCCACCCCTCAGGACTCTTACAGAGGCTCAGAGAAGAGCAGAGGGAGTACTTTTCTGAGCCGCTTGCTAGTCGGCGCTGATTGGATATGGCGTCAATATGCCTCTTGAACTTCCCTGTGGTGCATACGCGACGACAAGGGGAGCTAATGTGTGGGCGTAGCCAACAAAAAAAAAGCCTGGGACTGAAAAAGTCCTGGTCAGTACTCGGCTTTTGTTAATTCCAGATGGTAAATGAGAAGAGATAACCCTGTGGTGAAATTTGAGGGACATCATAGTTAATAGTTTTGATTTAAAACAGTATGATCTACTTATTATAAAAATTACCTTAAAACTGAAGGAATATATGGAATGTATTCATATTTGTTCAATGCATTTTAAGGATCTTACGGAAGAGGATTAGGGTCACACATAAGAAAAAAAAGTAGTTCTGAATTTAAACTCAGGATTCTGACTTTAAATGTCGCGCAAAGGTTTGCCGTTTAAAGCTTCAGCCTATTAGCACCGTCGTACTTCCGGGTTCTGTTCCTACTCCCAGGGAACTGTTGTGCAAGTTTACTGCAGGGCATGAGCTCTGTCTCGTGGGCATGTTTGGAGGCGGGACCTGAAGAATCACGGAGCCAATAACAGCACATCGTTACCGTTATCCCACCTGCGCGCGCACCATAGCGGACCAATGAAGTGACGATGCTAAAACTATGCTCGTTCCCCATGAGTTTTACAGCCAATCCAATGCACTTAGTTGTCTTCTGCGTCCTACATATCTGTAACGGGGCACCTTATTAGCTACCAAGACCGTGTTCGGAAATGACCCGACGTAAGGTCAGGTCATAAGGTCTTGACCCCGGAATTAAACCAACTTAAATCCATCATGGTGGCGGGGAATTTCAAACAATTTCAGTCCATTTAGGCTGAGTTTGGTAGCCTAGCATGCACCATTGAAATTAATGGGGGGCGGGGCTTCTCACTCTCTCCAGTTATATTAATACCTCCATGCTATCGCTGCCTGGCTTAAACCCCGCCCACCATAAGGGTATTGTCGGCTTAAACCCAGCCCACCATAAGGATACTGTCGGCGGTGGAAACGTGCCACGTAACCGACCTAAATCAGAATTCTGAGTTTAAAGTCAGAATTCTGAGTTTAAAGTCAGAATTCTGAGATTAAAGTCAGAACTATGAAATTCTGAGATTAAAGTCAGAATTCTGAGACAGAACTCAGAACTACTTTTTTTTTCTTCTTATGTGTGGCCCTAATACTCTTCCGTATGATCTACTGTCCAACATGAAGATGTAAACAAATCCAACGTGGCCGTCGCTTGCTCCATACTGCCCTCTTATGGTTGGCATTTCAAATAGAATTGGAATGTATCGTTGTGCAGATAAAAACGTAGCTACGTGCAATTAACAATTTGATTTGCATTGTGTTAAAGTTACTTGGAATGTATTTTACACTGTTTGGCTGAATTAATTATAGTGAGATTATAATATAGAGTATTATAGAGTGAAAAGATGGGAGTAAAAAGCAAACTGAGGCCTGCGTGAACATGGCGAGAAAGAAGTCACCTCAGGTGACTTCTTCGGCACTGAGATATACAGTACATAGTGCTATGCATAGAATACAGGATTTTTTATGGCATACGCTCCCTTACCGCTTTGACACAAACATCCATCCTTCCAACAAACAAATAATCGACACATATGCACCAAATTAATTAATTGTTGCACAACTAATGAGTGAGCACTGTGTATTATAACTTAACATAAAAAGCGAAAATGTGAAAAGCATGAACATTTGTTTCTCTTAGACTTGGGACACAATTCAAACCTGAACCGATTGGGAAACATGGTTTGTGGGAACTGCAATGACAATCTCAGCAACTCGCCTACAAGTTAGGTTACTAAAGCATAACAATTCATACGGATATGTAGTTTTAAACCCAATTTAGATATAATGCAATCTACATGGCGTGACATCGTGCTGTTTGTCAGATTCAATATTTTTAATCAAGTATACCTGGCTGACAACTGGGCAGTGTACATTGCATCATTACGGTGATATGCATTGTCAGAATGAAATTGCTTTTTTTTTTTTTTTACACTAACTAAAAAGCTAATTGAATCATGCATATGCAAAGACCCAACGAGATCCACGGACATTCGTGCAGTAGACACGACAACTCTGTAAAACTGGTTATGACATTTCACCCACAACTATGCAGAAAATAGGGACGGGACAAGAAAACAGAAAGCGGCCTGCCCTGCACGCAGCTGCTCCCCCCACTAACTTATCCTACGGGAAACGGCTCGTTCGGGTTATAAAGATATAACCCAACAACAACAAACCCGTGCTTATCGTGCCACCAACGCGTATAACCACCCAAATGTGTGTTGCATTTGGTGGTGGTGTGGTGGTCCACCCCTGCGTCCCCGTCCCCGGAGGGTCTGATCGCCGCACACTGGCGGTGCTGCCGTGTCGGAGGAGCGCCGCTGTGCATAGCAACCCTTCAGCAGCGATTTCGTGCAGTCGATTCCCTTCGTATGGGGTATGTGTTTGTACGCATGGGACCCGTACGAATGTCGTCCCCGCAAAAATGCACCCATTTTACGTTTGCGGCTTGAAAGCCACACAGATCCTGGTTTAAAAGGCATGCTAACGTTAGCCACCGAGCTAGTTGAACCCGCATCTGCATTAATAAAGTCAACAAAACACCGCGACGACGGTCTCGTTCACCGAGCGAAAACACACACAGCGGACAGTCGAACCAATTGTCGACGCACCGGGTAATGTTACCTCCTGCTGTTAGATCCGTGTTTTCTGCGTGAAGCCACTCAGAATGCTTTCGTTTTGTTAAAATGTACTAAAGATCGTTTATCTTGTAGCATAGCTAGCTAGCGCCACCTTCGGGATTACGCCACGCCCACTAAGAAATAGAACTTCGCCATTGGCTCAACGGTACCCGTGACGTCATCCTCTGAGGGACTCCAGCGATGTCGATGGTGGGTTCGGTTGACTGCCCGCTGGATGGACCAATAGCAGAAACACTAGTTACTCACTGCTGACGCTCCACAATCATTTCGCCTACACGTCTGTGCACGTAAAACCTATTTATTTTAATTAAGGAGCATAACCGTTTTTAATTCAAATGTATTTAAATTAAATACTGGCGCGGTATCCTAAGTATCTCCGACAAGATAGTTAGTGTTACCAAAACAGTATCAATGTAAACAATGCAGTATCAATTACTTAAATCACCAAATACATGCAAAGAACACAATCATGTTTACATTTTTATTGTATAAAAGACTGAACGTGTTTACATTTTTGCACCAAACAAGTGCAAGTAGAAAGCATCCTAAACCTACATATCAAAACTAAAAGTGGGACTAAAAAATATACAATTTAAGAAAATATACAGTTTCCAGTCAATGCAAATCTTCGTAAATATTTGAGGTATTACCAATATCTGCAGCCTCTAGCCTCAACGCTCAGCTCATGGGTCCCCAAAGTGCACTATACTTAACCCGACAAACTCCGACATTAAAAACAAACTGTTAGAACCAACATGGATATGCTGACACACTGCTGGTTAAAGCAATATATTGCAAGCATTATACATGTAATAAATGTACCCGAGTGGTACATTGAGCTTTGCTGCGGAGCAATAACGAAAACCTGACAGTTGCTTTCCTGTTGCTTGGTTAACCATCAAGTTTGAAATGTAAGTTACATAAAACGGCTTAAAACCTACCCTAAACAGAATGAGGACTGTTGCAAATACAAAAAAAGTGAGGTTAAACTTAACATTCCCGTTTTATTACACTATATTGCATACGCAGTTGAACATGGGTTCCCTGAACTCTGTGGTTCCCCAACTAGGTTAAGAATAAAACATATCCTCCAGGGACCCACGAACCAGAAAAAAAAAAATCCCTCTCCAACGGACAATATGGATTCAGTATCAGATTTATATTCAGCTCCTATATTCAAATACATTTGACTCTTCCAGGGACACATTCTACAGCACCACATTTCCCTCCTGATGAAGCCTTTTGCGTGCTGACCTTGGTCAGACTCTAGCCCTTGGTTTACACAGCAGTCAGTTAAGGCAAATGCATGAGGTCACACAGTGGGATAACATTACTCTAAAGTGGTAGACAACTTTTTTTTTTCCTAAGTAATCAAATGCATGCAACTTTTTCAAAAATCTTCAAATGCTATAAAATTCTAAAATAAAAAGGTATAAACATTGTGAAGCACCAACAAATTGATTATAGGAATATAATTATTCAGATTATGTTTGATGGAAACTTCAGACAAATGTAAATGGCATTTGGACAGTGCTTTCAGATACATTTGGGTTAATCACATCCAACAAATTTGTGGATAAGAAAAAAAAAAAAAAAAGTAAGCTGAAATTATGTTCAAACTATGATACGCTTTAAATCTATGGTCAGGGACAATTGGAACATTTAGAAAGTTGTATTATCTGCCCACATTAGTCCAGTTCTGGAAGCTAGCAGTATAATTCAGACCACTTTGCGATTACACCCATGAATTGGACTTCATGGATGTAATCTGCCAACGGTGAATGCTTGCACATAAAAGAAAAAAAAAATGGCATTGCAGAATAAATACAGGCGAGGGAAAAAAAATCACCAGCACCTGGCCTAATGCACAGACAAACAACCATGTGATCCTTTAATTAAAAACACAACAAAAACTTGATTGCAAAAATCTGGTCTCAATTTGCATCCAAAAACGGAAAGACAGACAGGGTTAACGTTTAGAGAGCTCCATATACAAAAAAACAAAAACTGTACAAAAATTCAACGTCTAAAGAGTCAAGTTTGGCAACCACCTGGACTTGCTAGAGAGGCGTTCTGAGGGAGTGTGGTTTACACGTAGAGGAACTTTGTTTTACTGCAACCATGAGTTACATTATGGCAAACGTGAAGAGGTGTATTTGTTACTGTTAAATGACAAATAATGCCAAGCATGTGAGGTTAAAAAAAAGGCATCCATAACGGACTAGGATAACATGTACAAAAGTTTCAAATGCAGTTTCAATAAAAAGTTAACCACACTTGATACAAAACCGCCAAAAAACCTGGAAAGTAGAAAGAATTAACTGGAGATGGCCAATAAAATCCATCGAAATTACTTATAGTTTCATTGTAAAAAATATATATTAAGAGAAAAAAATGATTCTTTGTTGCCTCTACTGAACGTCTCCCCTTTTTTCAGTTCATTGCGCCTCCTTCCGGAGCAGAAGGAAGGTGTGATCATCGTCCACTGCTGTATCCGGGGAAGAACTGATTCAAAATGACCTGCAGTGGATTGTTGACGGTCATGGTGTAGTTCTTTCCCAGGTCGTGTCTGCAGGCTGGGCAGGTGTACACGTCGGCCCTGAAAGACCTCTGCAGACATTCCTGGAAGAGAGAAAACATTTCCCCCCCTTAGGAACCTGCCACAGCTGTACAGCACATTGAGGGACGAGGGAGTGCCACTATTTAAACACGTGGGATATACTATATAAAAAGTCTGGTTCTGGGAGATCAGACTCGCTAGGGCATTGATGTGAAATGCGTTTGGCAGATCAATGAATGCATTTATTCTGGGAATATAGCAATAAGAACTGAGTTCTTATTACCCTGTGTGTACCCTGATTTAAATGCAATTTAAAATGGACACAAAATACCAAATAAAAGTGAATGCATCTCATAATTTATTTATCATCATATTTGACATGGAATACACTTCCACTTCTGGAATACACTTAACGGTTGGCAGCAGATCCCATGATAAGCGGATGCAGGTGAGACTGCAGCAGATCCTACCTTGCAGACGTTGTGTTGGCAGTCTGTGGTGACGGGCTGGTAGACCACCTCCTGACAGCAGATGCACAAGAACATTTCTTCCACCTTGTTCAGGAACTTCTGCAGAAGAAACATCCCACAGTATTGTAACAGATGCAAGATTGTGTGTACACAGGACAGCCATACAAACGTTCCCTAACCTATACATAGTTATCTTTAATAATTCAATTCACAAAATAATTTTGTGAATTTAATAGTTTATAGTATAGTTTTGTTAAGATTTGTATTGCTGAAAATGGCTACCAAATGTATACTGACTGCTTGTAAATATAAATGATGACAAGTCATTATTGGCCCAGCCTAGTCAGGTATGTGATATAAAGTAATGGATTCTTACTGGTCCCAGCGCCAGTGACTGCTTGGCCTCGACCCAGATCTTCTTGTTGGCCTCATCCGCTTTAATCAGGGATTTCTGCTCCCCGGTGAGCTTGTAAACCTCCACCTTCATCTTCTTAGGGGTTCCCTTGGCTGGGGAGGACTTGGCAGAATCTAGCAGACACATCAAGTAAAGCACACGTTAGAAATCGAAAGATCCTTCCTGGTTTAAACCCCATTTAAAAAAAGTAATTGTGAAACACCCTTCCATTAGACCAGGGGTGGCCAACCAGTCAGAGACTAAGACATGTTTTACTGTGTTACTGCAAAGAGCCACACCACACAGACACTAACACCTCTGCTCAGAGCTCGTTACAGATTTACTGTAATTTGCCATCATTGTTTCTTTCACATCTATGCCACGGGTTGTCTTTTAACGGCACAATATCTAGGAGTTATTAATCACTACTTTGATCACAATCGTTTGACAAAGATCGTGCAAATATATATCTATATATTAAAAATTTGATATGAACGCAAGAGCCGCATGAAACCAGACAAAGAGCCGCATGCGGCTGAGGAGCCGTGGGTTGGCCAGGCCTGCATTAGACTAATTAAACTTTCCTTGATCACAGAGGGATCTAGTGGGAATCACTCAAGTCACTGTTATAGTCAGTATTGCTGTGAATGTGCACAGAAACACATTCTTGTAGTTACATGCCTTTTATTGGTTTGTTGTTGGAATTGAGTTTCATTTAGATATCAATGGTTATAGGGTATAAGACCACAGGCCAATTGTTCCATTATGGCACTTTATCATTACGGGAATGGTTAATCCCTACAGTGGTTCAAATAGCCAGTATTTCCATATCCCCATAAAGTGGATATTTGTTCTCATCTGGCTCACCTGTACCCTGAGATTTCCTCTTCCTCTTGCCCTTGGTAGGGGTCTCCTCCTCTGGCTCACTCTTGTTTTCCTTCTCCTTCTCCTTTGCTGCCTGGGTCTCAAGATACCCTTCTGGATACTGGGGAGGACACACACACACACACACCTTAATTTGACTCATTTTGTACAGACTTGCAAATCACATTCAAAATATATATGTAAATCAAGACATCCTCAGCCTGCCGAGTTATCTCTTTATGATGGCCATTACCTTGGAGGAACCAACCCAATCATAAACATCCAAATAAATGAAACGGCTGTCCAGCCACCAGTTCCTGGTTCTACCTCCCCATGTCCAGCCCAAACATTATCACTTTATCCAATCACTTGTCCTCACATTCATGGTGAGGCCCAGCTTCTTGATGCGCTCCTTGCCATCTCTGGTCCAGGGTGCTGGCTCGTCATCGTCCCTCTTCAGCAGGTACCTCCACACCAGGAACCCGGACTTCCCCTTCTCCGGCCAGTATTTCACCACCTAGGAGAGATGAAAACAAGAGGTCAAATGACCACCGATGCTGCGGATGTCTGGCCTATTTTAACCTTGACCGCATAGATCTTAACATGTCATGAAGTGATATTAGTAATGTAGGAGACAGTAAATCCGTCCACAGGACATCAAGATGCGTGTTCACACCGATGTCAGGATTCCCATCAAGTTTCAAACTGGTCCCTTTTGATTATACCCCTTTTTCCCATAAGCAACACCAAATAAAAAAAAAGTACATACAATTAATCTACAAGTTAGCTAGCGTAACACAACACATCACACCCTTTTGAAGACTGATATACATATACAGAACTGATTAAAATACATAAACCCATCACGAAGACCCAGAACCCAACCAGAACCACAGGACATGTAGACAGTGACCCTCTGCTGCTTACCTTGTAGATGCCGTCGTAGCGGTTGCCGTCCTCTGGGCTGTATTTGCTGTGCTTGCGACCCTTGGAGCTGCGGATCACCCGGACAGACCTGCCAGCCTTCCAGTTCTTTGCCTCGCCCCCGTCCTTATCGTTCACAGGTGTGTTGCAGTTCAGAGCCAGCGCCCTGTTAACGAAAGAAAAAAGTATTCGGGTTAAGGAAAAGTATGACCCATCGACAACTGTATGAATTGGGCGGTTTATTTTAATATCAGTGGTGGTGAACGTGGACCAATACAAGGAACAAGTACGAGTTAGAATCCTACACTGGCGGCTACAGGAACCCAAGCCGGTGGCTATAGCAAACAGCAACTACACACCTGTTCATGTTGGTCAGTTTCTGGTCACATGACTGTTCGGCAGTCCTCTTGTTGCCAGACAGATCCCGTCCTCCGGATCCAGTGTAAGTGAACTCATTCCCGTCATCCTAGAACCAGGAGCAAGAACACCGATCATCAGAACAAGATCCCCTTAAGTAGCCCTACTTTCTGTGCATTGAGGCTCATGTCAGTTTAAGAGACAAAATACCAGTATTGGTTATCGCAAAGTACAAAAGAACTAGACGTACATAATCGTACAGTATACAAGGACTAAACACAGGCCGTGGCGGGTTTGGCCTCTTGTTTATGAACCCTTTCAAGCTAGCTGTGATTAGTATGGAAGCCATTCAAGAACTTGGCTGAGAATCCCCGGCAGAGCAACTATTCTAACCACCACAGCCCAATAAAGCTTTATTGGGCTTTATTTTAAATTTACACCACCACGTCAATGACAATTACTACAAAAGTCAAAATATTGTCATCCTGATTTGGGGAGACGTCTAGCTAAACTGGAAGTACGTGACAAACTGCAAGGGTAGCGTACCACGTCATCCTCGTAGCCTCCTGCTAGGACCAGGGAGTAGGCTCCGTCGTTGCTCCTTCCGTGGATACCAGCAACATGGGGCCGGTGGGCACCAGACTCACTCACCTTGACACAGAAAATACAATGAAACCTCAGAAGAAACAGACACTGTCAAACGGTAAAATGTCTGTAGCTGCTTAAAGATAAGGAAGCTTTTGACGTGATTAATTTAAACAATGGTTTTGTCGTTATGTTTTTTAGATGACCCGTATAAAATCAAAGCATGATTGCTTTGTTTTTAATTTGCCTTTGAAGGCAAATTAAAAACAAAGCAATCATGCCCCCCCCCACATGCCTTGCAAAAAGTTACCAATCACTTTAATGTCAACCAGATGTCAGCGTTAAAGGAAGTTAAAAAAACAACAACCAAGTGATGATAGGATAAGAATTCCCTTTCCAATTTAACTTCCATCAGAATAATCACTTCCTCCTTCAGCTCTGATGGCTGCCACTCGCTACGAGGGTCAAGTTGACTGACCTGCACCCTGAACTTCCACTGGGACCCAACTGGGACACAAGGCACTGGGCCATAGTGGTTGGACGGCACGATGGTGCATTGTTTAGTGCGACCCGCACAGGCCATACCCTAAAAGTAGAGGGAAAATCAGTTGGTTTGATTCTTAGAAATGACATGTTACAGTAGTCGTGTTTTAGCCGTAAATGTGTTGGTAAACTCACTTTTCCCCAGTCTCTTTGGCTGGAGGAGCTGGCCGACGCCATTTTAGACTTCTTTTTGCTGTCCTTCAGCTTCTCACCAGCCCTCACCACCTCGCTTACATCGTTACGGCAACCGGGACAATACCTGAAATAGACCATCACATGCATATCTCTAAACATGAAGTACACACGATAATATAAAAGTACATTTCAGTGGATGCACCTTTACAAAATAAGTAAATATTATGAATAAAGGGTTGCAGGTTCTGCCAACCCCTTCCACTCTCATGTTCCTTCTCGAGCATACGTTTTTTTCTTGACAGAAACCGCCTGTGAATTAGGGCGGGTCTATGACGTGCTACTCAATTAAAATAGACTTCAACAGCACCACTTTACAATTGATCCATGACACTGATTGGAAGATCCGTCCAGTGCGGGTTTTAGTTCTTGAAAGACCCGACTCACCAGTCCTCGTCGTCGGGGATGGACGTGAGCGGCGGGTCCAGGCAGTACATGTGGAAGGCCATGTCACACTCATCGCACAGCAGCTGCTTGTCGGGGTCCTGCTTGATGCCACACACGTGGCAGTTGCACCAGCGGCAGTTCTTCTTGGGGTCGTCCTTGCAGTGTTTGCACTCGGGCCCGTTGGACCCTGAAGAACCGAGGAGATCAAGGTGGGTCAGCACAAGAACTTAAAAAACCGTCTCACGTGACCCCCCAAAGACAATATGCGATGCTCATTATCCATCTGCCATCTTTCAAATCCCTACTTTTCAGTGGGCTTTCCGATCCTGGAGCCGAGGTGTCGAGGGCCCCAGCCTCTTCGATTTTGTAGATCTCCGTCAGGAACATGATCCGACAGTCGTTGAGGGAGTCACCAGCATCACTGCAGAGAGATTATAAAACCATCAAAAAAAGAATCGTTCAGGTACGCAAAATGTTTTGCCATCAATAAATGTATCAATGCAAATAAAACCCAAGTATTAAAAAAAAAAAAGATTAATATCTGAATACGTGAGGCTGTGAATGCGACGGATAATTCGGTTATCCAATGTTTCATCCATGCCATGTGTGTGGGGTGTTCTCATACTGATTGAGGTATTGTAAACTTGTATAGCTATTTGCACTATTGGAGGAGCCCAAGACATAAGAATTTCATTGCCAGCGACTGCTCTGTCATTGTTGTGCATATGACAATAAAAACATCTTGAATCTTGAATCTATATATGGATGAAACCTAACCTTTCCCTCTTAAAAGTTCCAAACCAAGCATTCAAATCCTGAACAGAGATTGTAATACCTACCTAACAAACGTATACAACTATACGACAATTCAGACTCAGTGCTACTACAGATATGTGACAATCAGCCAAAAGAACTCACCAACTGAAAATGTATCAAAAGAACAGAAAAGTTAAAAGTTCTGGATTTTAAAATTCACAATTCGGAATAGTTTCATCTAAAAATTATAACATGACAAACACACTTCTACCAGTGTTCCCGCTGAGGGAACAAAGCTAAGAAGCCTTACGGAAAAAGCCTTACCCGAGCAGGATCTTAGCGTGGATCTCATGCGCCGTCCGGGTCTCCTTCTTCTTGTTGATCTCTGCGTCGTACCAGTACCCTCGCTCCTTGGGATCATCTGGATTGAAGTTCACCATGACAACCATGCCGGGCTCCAGCTGGTGCCACTGGTAGACTGTGCGGGCCCGGGGGCGGATGTCCTTGGCCAACAGCTGGACCACTCCGTTCTCTGGGTAGCTGAGGTGGAGGAGGACTGTCAGTGTACAGCTCACAGGCACACATTAGATAAGACACTTCATGGACACCACGGTTTACATTTGAGGGGGTCCCCGACTACGGAAATGGAACACTGAAAATGCACAAGTCACCAAGGGGTTGATGCGTTTCTCCCCACAAACAAAACCATCATTAACAAATACTGCAACATGTCCACTACACGCAATCAAAGGTGAATCTACCAATGAATCACTAGCCAAGTATTTACAGTTCTGATATCAACCTAAAGAGTATAGATGCGTCTTACTCTTCGTATTTGACGTGGTAGCGTATGTCCTCATCTGTGGGTGTGCTCTGCTCCTCCTTCTCTGTGGTCGGCTCCGGCCCCTTGGTGACCTTCAGAATCTGGGCCTCAAACCACGCCCCCATGTTCAGGTCCCGGGCGTCCACGAACTCATTGATCTAAACACAAAGTGTCTGATTAATAAGTATAAGGATACAAAGCGTTTCACATGTTTTACCGTGAATGCTTAAAAATCGGTTGGTTACGGGTGAATACACAGTATAATTTGTTCAAAGACACGTTTATTACGGAGGTATGATTTACTGTCGCAGTCCCTTCTAGGGTCGGGTTAAAACTAGAGTCATGGGTTACCAACCATGATGTCTTTTTAATTCAACCGTTAGCCAGAACACTCTATAGACCATTAGATGACCAGCCCCATTACCTTGTACAAGCCGAACCCAGGGTCGATGAGTTCTTGCGTATCGGCACTGGCGGAGGTCCCGGCGGCTTGCGGAGCCTCCGGCTCCCCGTGGGTGGAGCTTTTGTCAGACTCGCTCTGGGCGGAGCCACAGCCGGAGTCTGAGTCAGACAGCTCGGCGTCCTTGGGCTCCTTGGCGTCTTTGGTCTTCGCCGTCTCTGCGGCGGGGGCGGCCGTTCTCAACAGGAGCTGCACGATGTCGTTGAGACCCACGCTGTAGTCGAACATGGTGTGCCCATCTTCCATCTGGACACACAGGGAGAATTAGGTTCTGTACCATGTGTTGTGTGTATGTTTGTCTCCCAATGGTCATGCTTGCAGTCAATGACTTTAGGGCCAATCTTATTTTGCCTACAACACATTTTGTTCAAATATACAATCAATATTTTTAGGCAACTAACAGATTTAGTGCGCATTTGTGCCCGCATTCACTAAATGTCCTTTTCTAATGCTTAATAATTTCCAATGATTGTATAGTTAGAGTTGCATTTATGGGTCAAGTAGGTAAAGTACAGTTAATATGCAAAGAAACGATTGGGTTGGGTCCAAACTATGCGTGACCCTTGACCTGGCTGGTAATAACTAACAGAAGGATAAATGGCAACACAAGACTCAATTGAATTGAGTTAGCCCTTTGGGGCGAGGGGGACTTTATCTCAGTAATCCCCAACAGACTGCTCCTTCATTAAGTACAAAGCCATAGACGGATAGTCTGAGCCGGAACAGAGAATATAAAAGACGCATTTATATGCAATATGACACAATTGAGATCTACTGCAAAACTTCCTATCGACTGATCCAATAGTTGCAGAATTTACGACTGCTTGGGATTTTAAGTACTGTTTTGTAACAACCCTGGGCCAATCAGCTTCAACATGGCTTGCAGACTTAAATCTTACAAATTCAGTTGACTTGTTAGATATGAGACATACACATAACGGATAACATTTGTACATTCTGGTGTGAAGTACTGTCAGAAAACATAAGACACTTGATTATGATTTGTTATTATTAATTTTGTTTTCAGCCTTCTACCCAATGCAAAAATGCATAGCAAGCTCTAAAACCACAAAAGAGTGAAGTTTGGCCAAATACGTTCATTAAATCGCAATAGCTTTGCATTTGCATTATGCCTGGGATCTGTGAGCCAATGATGCAACTTCAATTGACTATGTTTACACAGAAAACACATTTAATTTGTTCTTATACTATATAACTACCAGATGTGAAGTCATTTCCGTCAACTCACTGCCAAACTGACAGCCATGGTTGAATTTTACATGCATAACATTTCAATGAGGAAATTACATATTACACATGCATAACACATTCAAAGTGTTTATATTGTGCATTGAGTAGTATTTAGTAAATGAAGCCTGAAATATAACCACGGGGAAGGACCTTTATGGCCCATTGCCAGATCTTTCAAGTAAAGCGCACCAATGACATTGGATAATATTAATACTGATAAGAGTGCCTATAGTTTAACAGATCATTTACACGCATCATAAAAATCACAACATTGGAATGTCTTTGTTTAGTTTTGTCCTCTTCAAGACCCAATGTTAAGATGTGAAGTGAAGTGATATACAATTTTAAAATAAACTTTGAGGATTTGGGTGACACAAGTTATCAGACATTTCAGTAGAAGGCTACAGTAAAGAAACAGAACATAAAATAATTAAAATATCACAGAGGGAGGTCTCCACTGCACCTATCGTATCACGTAGGGGTGTGGTCTCACCCCACCCACCCCGTTCTGTGTAGTTTGTACTTCCTCAAAATCATAGATCATCTGTACTGTAATGGTTCACTGCCTTGGCCACGTGAATACACAGTAATTGGTAAAAGCCCATTAATAACCCTTTGAAAACCTAATTAGAAACAAGTAATGTATTTCTGTTGGCCATTACTTAAAACACTCATTTTAAAATTCCACCTGCATAATAATCATATCATTACATATATCATGACATTCCTTCACATCACCACACACAACTTCACGTTTTTCAAATAATCTGCAGGGGACCAGCACGGCCTGCCATGGCAATTAGTCATCAAGTTTGCAGCACAACACAGACTTGGACAACATTTAATTCATCAAATAAGGCTCGAATGACGATTGTTGCAACCCTGAAGTCAAAACAGATGAGCCTTTTCAGCACCCAACGGCTGCACCTCAACCATCACTGGCATCCAATCCACGACCAACAGCCATTATCTCCCAGCTGCAGGTTTCACATGGCACCCCTCCAGCTCTTCCACCATCTATAAACTACGTCACCGGCTGTGTGAGCGCAATGTACCTGTTTGCCGCGGTAGAACAGCCTCTGTCGGTCGGGCTCCACCTTGAAGAGCTCCTGGATCTTGAGGCGCAGCTCGTCCACCTTAGTGAGCTTGGACAGGTTGTCCACCCGGTGGGTCTGGCTCCCATCCATCGTCCGTACTTGGATCCACATTGCAGCTGCCCTGGGGACAACGGGACCGTTAGAGGATGCTGTCCGCAGCTGCACCAGAAGTGTGCCAGGCACACCGGGTGCCGTAGAGCTTCTTTGAACCCCCTTTCCAACCCCGCCCGTCAAAAGCAAAAGCTTCTGTAACACAACGTAATTTTTAATTTGTAATTTTAATCCCAACGTTTGCATCTTGGAAAATAACAAGGCAGGGGCATGCCTGTTTGTTTCCCAGTGCTGGAAGTCAGTGAAATGGCCATAATTGAAAATTGACACCGTCTGTTTCCTTGTATTTTGGAGCCATTGTTTTCCAAAATAGTACAAAAACAAGCCAGACAGCTGTGGTGCCAGTGCCACTATAGCCGCTTTAACAGAATCCATCCATCATCACGACAATGAAGCTGACAGCCGTTTCCTAAATCAACCCTGTTAAGCAACAGAAAGGCAGGTTTGAGTGTTAGGTCGCTACTGGGGATGTGCAAAAGGTTTGCTGGCATCTGCCTGGCTGAGTTATTAATATTCCAAGTAGGATACAGATTCAGTGTCCCCTAGACTTCCACATACATTTAAAAAACTTGTTGTGAATGACAGTTGGTGGATTTCATATAATCCTTCGAATTTATAATAACAATCAATGACTTTCCAAGCACACCACAGTCAGACATAAGTGTCCAGGCATCTGGGGTTGTCATTCTTGCTATAAAACGTGTGCAATAAAACGGGTTAACAATGCAGGGCAAAACCTGCTGTGGCGGTTGTATCCATATAACGGTCATATTGTTTAATATAGATTACTGGAGGAATGGGACAGCAACCTGGTGGAAATAAAAACGACTCAGTCGCCGAGGCTAGTAAGCAAAAGTGATTATCTACTAGAGAGCGACAACGACACGGCCTCCCCAGATCCCATTCTGCCACTGGACGCCGGCCCATTATGCCGCGTTCACACCGAAGGCGACGGGGCGGCGCGCCTCCATGCAAAGTCAACGTATAGACGCGTTCCACCGCCTGGAACGAGTCTATACGTTGAGGCGCGCCTCCATGCAAAGTCAACGTATAGACGCGTTCCACCGCCTGGAAAAGCCTGGAACGCGTCTATACGTTGACTTTGCATGGAGGCGCGCCTCAGCGCGCGTTCACACCGAAAGCGGCGCGCCGCCCCGCCGCTTTCGGTGTGAAAGCGGCATTAGAGTGTTCAAACGGTCATTGTGCGTCGCCTCCATCCCAGTGACCTGTCACCCCTCCAACAGACTTTTCGGGGCGTGGCCAAGCTGATTTAAATACAGTGCGGGAAAACGAAGCGCAGGCCACTCCCACCGAGAGCACATCCGGGCGCGAGGCGCTGCTACCAAACAATGTGGCTTCGGGTTTCTGACAATAAAACACGCCACGGGACCACCCGGTATTACTCCAGAGCATCGATTGTGTTGAATCAACACAATCGATTTGTGTTGAATCGACGGCTTCCATCATGTTGAACGGAAGACGCGTTCCGCGGTCCGTTTTAAAACACGATCGCCGTGTTCTGCACGATGGTCTCTGCTCCCAGCTGGGATCAGCTGGTCCCACCGTTCCTTAAAACCCTTCAAATCCCAGTGTGGTCGTGATCAAAGTGGACACGTCCCGTCTTTCCACACATGTTTAGTCATCTAACACACCAAAGAAAGAAAGAAAGGAGCATCTCGAAATGCACAACGTTCACTACAACCACACCTCAATGGCCAACCACTGAAAACTACTTTTGTACATTATACTCTCAGTCTGGAGAAAGGAGAGCCCATAGGAGAGATCATACACGACGATTTATCAAGGTTCTATCAATTATTTAGTTTTCCAACAGCAGGTAAAAGCATTATTATCATGACCAGCATTAGTGACATTCTTTAAACACAACAGTTTCTCCTTGGCGTGTGAACCGCTTTGTATCGAGTACACGTAACCGGCCAGCCTGGACCAGTGGACGCGGATCGCCCCTTCGTTCATTCTTATCCGCTCACCCAGTAAACAGCAACACAAGGTAAAAGCGCGCACAACAGCG